>OV651830.1:20595248-20617248 GCA_927349885.1 Psylliodes chrysocephalus
TGAGATTTAATTTTTAAAGATTCTGTCGACGTCCATATTTGTTGATTTGAAAATAAACAGAATCGGACTTGATCATTGGTACATTATTTTTATAAACTGTTTACTATTTGTTGTTTCATGGTGAATCTGTTTTCAGGAAGTGAAAAGAGAAACATACAATCAAATACAAAAATATCAATTTTATTGCCAATTTATTCGTTTCAAACTTCACAATTGGTTTCAATAGTTTCTTCAAAACTATTTATTTAGTATTTCTCTATAACAGGGTTACTCAAAGTGTGCTCCGTGGAGCCCTGTGGCCTCGCAAAGCCTTTTTGAGGAATCCGCGAAGAAAATCATAATAAAAAAAAAACAGTACTATCGCCACAAAATGGAGTGACCTTGCTTGAGGAACTTTTTTTTTGAGAAGTAATTTTTTTAAGTCACTAAGAGGAAGGAGGATATGATTTTGCTTTAGGACTTTTATTTTATTTTTATGGGTGAAATGGATTTGGGATAATTCTTGCAAGGAATCTTTGGAATTAATCAAAAATAAATTAACAACAAATTATGTTCTTATGCATTTTCAGCCTGAGTTGCCGATTAAATTAATCGTAGATGCATCAAATGTGGGAATAAGGGCCATATGTCATGTTTTTTAAAAAAATATTGAGAAATCTATAGCTTCTGCATCGCGTACTTTATCAAAGTCCGAACAAAAATATTCCCAAATTGAAAGAGAAGGCCTTGCAATAATTTTTGGCTTAAATAAATTTAATGAATATTCATATACACATTTATTTATCCTAGTTACAGATTACTTACCTCTGGTAACTATTTTTAACCCAGCTAAAGGTATACCCCAATTTTCAGCCAACAGACTACGTAGATGGGTAGTAATATTGTCAAATTACAATTATAAAATTGAATATGTAAAATCGGAGCATAATATGAAGCCGATTTTTTATCACGTTTACCTTGAAAGTCAAATTGAAGAAAAAAATTTGAAAAATATTTTTTAAATTATGTGTTTAATGTGTTGAAGGCCCCGTCAAATATTTCGCTTTTCAAAAAGGTTCCGTCCCCAAAAAAGTTTGAGAAACACTGCTCTATAATAATATGGGATCTATCCATTTAATTACATTTTATTTTCTCTAATTTTGACATATAAAGTAATATATTTTATAAAGTAGAACATTATGCAACTGATTACGAAAAGTTGATTATGTCACCAGTTACGAAATGAAAATAAATAAAATTGCCTCTTTTTTGGTTTTTAAGTTGAAAAATCGAGAAATCGAGCAATCGAAAAATCTAAAAATAAAAAAATCGAAAAATCCAAATACGAAAAATCGAAAAAACCAAATATCGAAAAAAAAGGCCGAGAATAGTGACATTTCACATTTAAAAATATGACATTACGTTTAACAACAAAAAAGAAAACAAAAAAGAAAAGCTTTAAATTGCGTTATATTTTTTAAATAATTGAACACCGTTATTGAAAACTGCCCAGAAATGTTAGGGGTAAAATTTTGACGTACTCCTTTAAGGATAATGGGTAAAAATGTTTTTTTTTTCAACATTCTCGCGGGTAATGTCAAAAATCAGATCGACAACACTGCACATGTTCCTTATTTTTATTATTATTGAAAAAAAAAAAAACGTCGTAGGGCAATCAAATACAACAATTTTCTGAAATATTTGATTGGAAGTACCTACAAAAGAATGCTGGTGAATTATTTTTCAACACAATTTTATAAATAATCAAGACAAAATTAGAAAAAATCTTGTATGTAAACACGTTACCAAATGCCGTTTTGTGTAACTCGTTCATTTTGCAGGACCTCGCTCCGCTCGTCTCGCAAATATTTACTCGTTACACAAAATAAGGCATTTCCCCAGACAACACACCAAATCCCAGAGATATCCACAGAATATCTTTTGTGGATATCCAATATATCCACAGGATATCAGAAATATTCCGTGGATCTAATATGGATATCCAAATGTCCGTCTATATCCAGAATATAGAAGATATTCTATGGATATTCAGCAAAATATCTAATTAGTATCTTCCAGACAATACAAGAAATCCCAGAGATATCCACACTATCCACAGAATATATTTTGTGGATATCCAATATGGATATCCAACCAAATGTCCGTCTATATCCCAGGATATAGAATTCAGATATTCAGCAAAATATTTTATAAGTATCTTTAGTAGACATTCATAAGTAACCAAATGATTATTGAATAACGTCGAAAGAAAATAGAGATAAAAAATATTTCCAACAATCTGCCTTTGAGTTTGCCCACTAAGGAAAAAGTCATCCTTATTAGGACTCTTCAACAATAAATAGAAATTCTCGACTCCAGTCTCTAATAGAGTCTTAATGCGAAACAATTTTCGATCAACTCAATTATGGCGGGTTGAGCATGAGTAGATACGAAAGTGGTATCGCCATCTATACTTAGGAAGCAAAATCAAAAATTACATCTAGTAGATATCCACGATGGTTTGCGTCCGTGCTAAGACTTTGATATATGTGGATGTCCATGGGATATTGAATACACCTTAAAACAATTAATTTTAAATATCTGAACGGTACTATTAGCCACAATGGCGAGCACAATGGCGTAATTTTTTAATAATTTGCTATATAATTACTATTATTTATGGACATTTGCATGTCTATAAATTACATTTCATGGATATAAAATAGATATCCACCATGGACTGGACATTCAGTGGATATTGGGATGTTCAGTAGATATCCAAAGGATTTGGTGTGCTGTCTGGGTCGTAACTGGTTACATAAATAGCTATTAATTGACTTCCTAATATTTTAAATCATTGAACGGTATTTTCCGTAAATAATTAAATCATAAATAATTACCGGTATATAAGTACCAAAACATTTTTTTTTCTTCGAAGAATAGGCTTATGTCAAATAAACTTAAAATATAACGAACGAACAGGTAACCCATTTCTAATAAAATTTAATTATTTATTTTATTTTGGTGTGATCGTAGAAAAAATCTTATGTGTAATTCGGCAAAAAGTACTTTGGCTGTTTCGATAACTTTTTGTCTCAACAGCTATTTTGTTACAATAATTTTATAAACTTCTACTTAGGGTCGATTTCACCGTTTTGTTAAACGAAGTTTAAAATACTAAACGAAGATTAAAATGACATTTTTATATTAACAAAAATAAAGTTTAAATTACTAAATGGAGTTTAAAATGACATTTTTACATTAACAATGTCATTTTAATCTTCACTTAGTAATTTAAACTTCGTTTGACACAACGGTGGAATCGCCCCTTAGCTAGTTATATATTGATAAAGTGTTATTGCCCTCATCATAAATGAATCGTGCTGACAAATAAAGTCAAAAAAACGTGTTATAATTTTTCATCTTTACCTACCAAAATTAGGTACTACAATACAAATATTTAAGTCCGGCCCAGAACATCTCCCTACTCCTTCCACCCAGTTTTTCGGTTTTGGCAAAATTCGCGCAGTGACAAATGCTTCCTATGTTACCTCTACCCTTTCTAACCTCTTTGGTCATATGTAATTATTTTTGATATACAAAATTGGGACCGGTAGGCGTGGCTTTTGCACTCACTAAAATGGCGGAAGAGCAGAACCGGATTTACTATTTCTGGTTAAGTATCATTATTTGAACTATAAAAAATGAATTTCCTTTATTATAGATAAAAACTTACACATTGACTTAAAAAGTGGTGGAAGGCCAAGGTTACAAAAGAAGGGGGTCTAAAGAGTTAAATATACCCGGTTTTCAGCCGAGAAGTGCTGAATAAAGTAAATGAAAGAAATAAAATATAACTGATTTAATTATCACTCAAGTGTGACTATTAAGTGCTGGAGAATATATTATTTGAAAAATTGCAACTAATCAATGACCATGATATAACTAACTTGGGGCCGATTCCACCATTTTAGTCTTCAATTAGTTTGTTTAAACTTTAACAAAATGGTGGAAATAATCCTAAAGCGTTAAAATCATTCACAGAAAAATAAATAGCATATTTTTGGTTCACATAAGCGACAAAAATAAAGCGAATTCGATTTATTGGATAAGTCGTAACACTTTTTCACTAGGGCACATACGTAGCACAGAACACTTACTCTATACGTAGCCCAATGCTTTCTGTTTCTATCTTTAAATCGGAAAGTACAAGGTCGCAAATGTCAAGTAATCTAACCTTACTTTAATTAACAGCTTCCTCGAAATTAAGAACAAATGTTCATACACTAAAAGTTCGATAATCCGATACGAAACTTAATGCAAGGCTCGAGAAAAATGGCTAATAAACAATCTCTGTGTAGATAGATGCACTATTCAGGAAATCAAAATGTGGATTAATTTTACTTGGTCTTGGTACTCTTGTAGATTCAGACTGAAAGATGTGTATCTTCATGCAAGACATTCAGTAAATCAGCGAAGCCACAACCAGCGGTGTGCAGGTAGGTACAGGTGCACTTCTAACAAATGTAAAATATGAAGTGATCTTACTTGAGACATAGATCCAGTGAGGATAATATGGTGGTTGGTTTGAGCTGGGCTTCTCACCATCTGCAGAGATTATGACTAACTTATGTAAAGGCTTACCATAGTAACAACATCACCACAAGAGTGTCTGTCCAATTTAATTGGTCTACGCACAATAATCATGCATGTATCATTGAAAGTCAGACAAAGAATGTGAAGATAAAGTTAAAGTCTCAATCATAGTTAAAGTCACAGTAAAAGTAAGAGTTGAAATTGTAGGCTGGTGATAAAGGGAGGCCAAGATCTGGGTAATAAATGTTTGTCGAGTTAGGAAAAGTATCATATGCTGTAAGCGCTTTTCTTAACAACTAAGGTAAAAACCAGAATATTTCATAATACACAATTTCTTCGCTAGGCAAAATAAGAAATAAATTTGTGAGAGTACTTCCCAAGTGTTTTTCAAAAGCTCTAAGAACAAAATTGATAAAAATGGCCTAAGCCAAGTTCAAATTCTAAAATTTGAATATTAAAGATAAGTAACTTACTGTAAAATAAGTAAAACCTCATTGTTGATTAAATGGTTGAATAATTCATTACCTGGAGGTAGAATAGTGATCTAAGTTTAACAGAAAAAGCCACTAGAAAAGGTGAACAAAACAGAATGGGGCATATAAAAGTCAAGCAAATATTGTAAATGCAAATAATGTGTGCTGTGATTAAATAAAAGTGTACAAAGAATAAAGTTTTAATATTTTCTTATTCATATCTATGAGTGATATCTGAAACACATTATAGGCAATTAAAAAGATCTATTAATATTGTTCTAAATTAACTATAATAAAACAAACAATACTCATGTATACACAAAACATGCTCTAGAACTAATATAAATAAAACTGGTGGAATCAGCAAATGTAGGTTATATTTAAATAGAAATAAAAAAATAAAATGCCTATAAATTTGATAAACGACATGGCGTACAATTAATGTACTTTTCAAGAAAATGCTTGGAACATATACAGCTGAATTTAGAAGGTTCCCAATTATGCCTGTTGACAAAATATCCACGCGCTACGTTGTTCAGGATTTTCTGGAAATCTACAAATATTATTTCATATGAAAAAGTATTATTCCAATACAGGTAGGCCCAAAAGTTGATAGATGATATTTTTTTGCATTTTTAAAAGCATACTTTTACACATTTTATACAAACATGTCATAATACTGTCCTGTATAATATTTATAATTTTGATACTAACCTAAGAAACGTTATTCCAGTCGATTTTTTACAAAAACGACTACCGCTAGACCAGGAACATATAACACAACAAGGCATTATAAACTTTATAAGTTTGTAACACTCAAAATTTGCTCAAATACAAATTAAATTCAAATTTATTAACACAAATGACACTAATATATAACCTATAAAATTTGACAATTTGCACTCACAGTAATGGCGGACCGGTGCCACTTTCCGATTACCATTGATCTGGCAACGTAGGGATACGACATGCGTAATCGAAAAGTGGGACCGGGTCCGCCATTACTGTGAGTGCAAATTGTCAATTTTTTAGGTTATATTTTTACTGTCATTTGTGTAATTAAATTTGAATTTAATTTGTGTTTGAGCAAATTTTGAGTGTTACAAACTTACAAACTATATAATGCCGTGCTGTGTTATATGTTCCTGCTCTAGTGATAGACGTTTTTGTGAAAAATCGACTGAAATAACGTTTCATAGGTTAGTATCAAAATTATAAATATTATACAGGACAGTATTATGACAGGTTTGTATAAAATGTGTAAAAGTATACTTTTAAAAATGCAAAAAAAATCATCTATCAACTTTAGGTCCTACCTATATTGGAATAATACTTTTTTATACGAAATAATATTTATAGATTTCCAAAAAGCCCTGAAAAACGTAGCGCCTGGATAGTTTGTCAAGAAGCATAATCGGTAACCTTCTGAGCCCAGCTAGCACAAAAATATCCCATCTACGTTAATAAGCTGCAATTTTAGGCTCTTTAAGCTCGCATGCAATGTACTGTAAATGTAACTCTATTATCCCTGCAACTACCGAATGTCCGCAACTGCAAGACTTTTATAGCACATCTCGTAGAAGTTATAAAGTGAAGTTCGGAAAACATCACACTAGCACTTTTACGGTACTTACCCCGAAAGTTGCTCTGAAACTTTCTATAGATGTTATAATGTGAATTCCTTCTACAGCATTATACAGTGTGTCCACGGATCGACTTAACAATACTTATAAAAATATTTATTTTAAATTTTAAAGTACTTCTTCATAATTTCTTTTGCTTGTTAAATAAATACGATTAACGTTGAGAAATTATGAAAAATACCTCTTTTGAAAAATTTAAAATAAATATCTTTACAAGTATAATTATGTCCATCCTTGGATACACTATATTCAAAATAGTATATTAAGGATATAGTAAAATCTGAAGAAAACAAAATAAAAAAATTGTATAAATTTATTATTAAAAAGCTATTGAAATCAAGTACCAATATCATACAAGTAGAGGTAGGTAATAATTCAGGTAATGCAATTACACATGTGTGATACCATAAGGTAGCTATAAAACACTGACAAATTGGACAAAAGTAGGTATAAAGGGTATATAAGGAATATCCTCAAAGATTCACTGGAATCGAAAACATTGAACGCTTGCACGAAAGAGTATAATAAGGTACCTATATTGCAAAGGCTCACTAGTAGCTAAAATGGTGAACGATTGTAGAAAAGTAGTAAAAAGTATTTATATAAGGTATATTTCAAAGGTCACTAGATTTTTATTAAGATGGCAGTTGTGCAATGCTAAAAAAGATATTTGCCTACAACTGGTACTACACAGAAAGAAATAGATTAATGCAACGGTTTTGCCAGACTAAGTATCATAATACTTATAGGAATATTGATAGAGAGTAAGCAATATCTTACTACTATAGTAAATCAGTCAATTAAACCCAATATTTTTTATTTCATTACCGCGGTAGCATACTCGAAAACAAAAATTCTTATAGCGCCGACAGAATGACTTATAACAAGCAGATTCAGTTTCATACAATCTGATATCTATTATCACTCTAAAACGCATTATAATCTCAATGATCCCATTTTATATTCCATAACACCCTTTCTGTTGTCATTACCAGAAACATACAGATTTTTGATGGTGGGGGACCCGCTACGCCACTAACCTATTAATTGTTGGCGGCAATTTGCAGTCTTTTGTCTTAACGTCGTGTGTGCACGTGTGCTAGTTTTAGATGGTTTTAGTTAGGTATATGGGCCAGTGTTTTTCTTGTGATCTTGTGTCTTGTGTAACATGGAAGCTTATTTAGAAACTTGGGGATTAACCTCCTTGATTCCAGTATTTAAAGGTATGTACACAATTTTTATTAGTATCTATGTACATGAATGTATCTAATATGTAATTTTCGCAATGATTTGGTTCGGTACCGGTAGGACAGTCTCGCCTTTTGGCTTCTAATTTTTTGGATTTCTAATTTAATTTTGGGCTAAATTCTGCCTTATTCTAGATACCTAATTTGTTGTAATTAGATTAATTTTGGTTTTTTAAGTTTTCATGTTTCGGTTATTAAGGTTTTAATTGTTCACCGATATTCACTTCACATACAAGATTGTACTTGTCTTGGTCTAATTAGGAATGCGCATGCGTCCTTTAAACCCATACATACAAACCAAAAAAGATGAAGACTTCTGAACAAATTTACACTATTTTTGAATAAAGAATCGTAAATTACTATAAAATACAGAATGTCCCATTTAAAAAATCAACTTTGATACGTTATTTTTTTATAGGACAATCTCTACAATTGAAACTAATTTTAAATAATAGCTTTTTTGAAGATCAAAGTATTCATGCAAAAAATTAACAGAATGCACTGTTTTATGTATGGAGACGACCATCGTCCATGGTAATTCACCATGTGTAATATTTGATTAATATTGAGGCAGCGGTTCTTTACACTGACGTCACCACTTTCTGAGCTAAAACAGAAAGTTTTATGTTATTTCATTTTCTTCTACGCACATGAAAATGTTAAATAGTACAATAATAAAAATTTATTTTGTCTCACTAAAAAGTGGAGACATCAGTCTAAGAAATTACTGCCTCAAGATTTTTTTTTATTTGCTATCCAGTGATAATATGGTATTTTTAATTACATGCATAATAAAAAGTCATAATTTAATATTATTCGTTGCTGCCAATGTTAAACGTTTGTATATTGGGTCATAATTTTTTGACAATAAAATTAGAACATTAAAAGTCCACAGAATTCTCATTCATCAATATGTATTTATTTAAATTTAATATACTTTTTTATTATTAACTTTAGGAAAAAAATCTGATGTGTCCAACACATGACTTTCCTATCTAGTTATTATAGGCTTTTTACGGTTATTTTGTATAACCTATTGCAGTACCTGTATAAATGTTTAGAGGATAAACTAAATATATACATTTTCCACATACATCTACCTCGAAACATTTTTCTATAGATATTAATTGAAAACAAAAATACTGAAAAATTTAAATTTAACACTTTTCCTACAATTTTTTCATTACGGTCCATTTTAGAATCAATAATTTTTTTCTCCAAACATAAATAACAGACATACTCCATAAAATATAAAAACGGCCTCCCATAAAGTACCCCCCTAGATGTTCCGACTTTGTCCAAAATCTAATCATTTCACGTCAGGCCGAAATAAAACTTAAATTTAAAATTTAATGTTTTTTTCTTTATCCGTTTTTGAGTTTTCTTCAAAATTCAAAATTTACACATTTTCTCAAATATCTCGAATACGGTCCATTTTAGAGAAATTATGTATAGCATAAAAATTATAGAGAATTATATTAAAAACAACTTTTATTTGAACAATTTTTATAAAATTTTTTTTTTTTTGTCAAATTTCTCGAATACGGACCATTTTAGGAAAATTTTGTATAAAACTAAAATTATAGATAGTAATATTAGAAGTAACTTTTATTTGAAAAATGTTATTCTCCAAACGTAAATTACAGATTTATTCTATAAAATATAAAAATGACCACCCATAAAGTACCCCCCAGATGTTCCGACTCTGCCCAAAAACTAATCAGTTCATTGGACGCTAGAATAAAGCTTATGTTTAAAATTTGGTGTTTTTCTGTGTATCGGTTCATGAGTTATGGTGGATACAGACACACGCACACACATACACACAGACACACACAGACAGACACACACAGACAGACACACACAGACAGACACACAGACAGACACACAGACACACAGACAGACACACAGACAGACACACAGACAGACACACAGACAGACACACACACAGACACACACACATACACACATACACACATACACACATACACACATACGCACATACGCACATACGCACATACGCACATACACACATACACACATACACACATACACACATACACACATACACACATACACACATACACACATACACACATACACACATACATACATACACACATACACACATACACACATACACACATACACACATACACACATACACACATACACACATACACACATACACACATACACACATGCACACATGCACACATGCACACATGCACACATACACACATACACACATACACACACACACACACACACACAGATACACACACGCATACAGATACATACACACACACACATACAGATATCATCGCGAAAATAGTCAAAACAGACTCAGGGGACCTCAAAACGTAAAAATTCATCGAAAACTCAAGGTCGAAACAAATCATGATTCCTATACTTTCCTTATATCTGTATACAGATAGGAAAGTAAAAAGTTATTCTTCATAAAAAGTTCTGCATTATCTAAAACCTAGAATACAGTCATCAAATATCAAATTTTTTCAGTGGTATACGAGGTTTGTCAAAAAATATGAGTTTTACTCAAGCGTAAAGTACCTTTATTCTTTATATGACTGATAAAATTTGATATCTGATGGTTGTATTTTAGGTTTTAGACCATGCTCGACTTTTTATAAGGAATCATTTTTTTCCCAATATTAATAATAAAAAGATTTTCATATGTCGCCAATTTACGTAGACAGTTGGTGGCATAGGAAAGCTTTTTTATTACTAATTTTAGGAAAAAAAGTTGTTCCTTATAAAAAGTCTGGCATGGTCTAAAACCTAAAATACAACCATCAAATATTAAATTTTATCAGTCGTACTCGTATAAAGAATAAAGGTACTTTACTCTTGAGTAAAACTCATATTTTTTGACAAAGCTTTGTATACCACTGAAAAAATTTGATATTTGATGACTTTATTCTAGGTTTTAGATAATGCAGAACTTTTTATGAAGAATAACTTTTTTTCCTAAAATTAATAATAAAAAAGTTCCATATGATTTCAACCTAGGGGGACATACTGTATAAAATAGAAATTCTTCTAAAAAATTCATGACATTCTTAAAGCAAATGAGTACCCATCTAGAATATCTTAGAGAATTACAACAAATTTTTACTATTTGATAGTCACTGCAATAATTTTTTTTGAAATAGGTAAGTATTAAACTTGTAATAATTTTAGAACAAGGAATTGATGAAGATTCCCTATTCCTCCTAACTGAGGATAACATTAAGGAAATAATTCCAACAATTGGGCCACGTCTAAAAATATTGAAACGGATTCAAGAACATAAGGAACAAGAAAAACAAGTTTCAATTATTGTGGATGAACTTCCATCAGTTTCAACAAACTCAGAATTTTCAGTAAGTTCAAATGCAACAATGGAAGATAATCTTGAAATCGAAACAGAATTGGAAAACCTGTTTAATGAATCTACGCAACCAGCATCATTAAGCAGCTTTGGACAGTGTTCTCTGCTGCCTGTGCAGGTTCCAGAGGAGCAACCCAGAAAGAAAATAAAACTGAATCCAGCTTTTCCAGAGGTAACTTAAAAGTTAATTAATCTGTAGTTTTACTTTTGTTACAGTTGCAATCAGCTGTTTGAAAAATTGAAAATTTAAAAGTATATCAGTAGAAGACCTACAAAGGTGAAACTGCAAAAGTATTTATTAAATGAATGTTTATGCTTTTTAATTATCTTTCTACAAGTATTTATAAAAATGATAAGTGGCTAACTAGATATTTCTAAACTGCGGATGATAATTAACACTAACAGCTCTATATATTGTAGTATTAGTGAATATTGTTTTTTTAGGGTTTAGAAGCTATTTTGAAAAGGTCAGTAGATGGAAGAATAGTTTTACTGCACAAAAACAACTTAAACAATGACATGAGGCAGAAGCTGTGTAAAGAAATAATAAATTATTTTTTAACAATTTGTGATGAGTAAGTATATCTATGTTTAAAATTTGCTATTGTAATTCAACCACAAGCTTTTCATACCACTTTTGTGATGCCTAGTTTTTTTATATACAGGGTAACTCAGAAACAGAAAGTTTCATAAAAATTTAAAAAAAAGATCAAAACTCTTTATCAAAATCTTCAATAAACTTTTGTAATTATCATTGTAAAACACACTAAGTTAAACAAATTGTTTGGACTCTTCTTATTAAAAATAAAGCTGTTAGTTATTTCAAGTTATTTAATTTTCTATAATGTCAATAGCTTATACCTAAAAATTAATGAAACCGAACCAAATCAATTGCTTATTATCCTAATTTTAAAGGTCCCTTTTCTGAAAAGGGATGAATGTTTAAAATTAAGTTTAGATTTTTGAGAACGGCTAAAATATATTATAATTTTTTTAGTTGTACACTGAATCTTTTCGTGGAAGCAGCGGAAGAAATATGTCAATTGTTCCCCAACGAATCAAAAGAAATATATTATATTCCATACCAACGTAAATCTGGTATTCAACCCAAACAATCTGCAAGGGGAAAATTGTGGTCCAGATACTGCAATGTAAAATCTGCACTTAAAACTATTAATAATTCCTTCCAATCACAGCAACAGGCCACATCAGAGATTGAAATTGAGGAAGATTCCCAAGTACAGGATTTATATAACGCCTTGAAGTGTATGCTGGAACCATATACCAAGGTGCTCCAGTACTGGGAAAGGACTTTTGCTTTCCGAAGGAAGTTGTTCAAAAATAAGAACATTAATATAGCACATATATTTAATGAAATCCCTGCGTTAAAACTACATTTTGGTGCAGAATTGGTTAGTAGATAATTTATTATTATTTAATCACTTGTTTGTTTTATCAGAAAATAGAGTACCTAAACTAGTGACTGGTGATATTTTAGCCCAAACCAAATAGAAGTTTAAACAAACCAATTTCTATATCATTTTTTTTAGCTATATTGCGTGCTTTAATTAAAAATAAATTTAATTGAAAATTGCAAAGGCTTGAGGTTTGGGCTACATACAAGTCATTTATTTTATCTTCATACTTTTAGACAGGGCAATCAGTTAAATTAAAAATTAACTAATAAAAGAAATAATAAAATATATTTATGGTGGATGTAGCTTAATTTTAAATTTTTTTAGTATAGAATTTTTGCTTCTTTAATATTGTTTTTTCAGATTGACAGTGACTTCAATCAATTATACCCAGAAAAAATTGATCTGATATATACTACATTTCCAAGGGTATCGCAAGCAATCATAGCTTGTGCAAAAAGCAGAAAAATTAAAGTTCTGGACAACGACACTGATGTCGATCAATATATTACAGCACTTCTTACACTGCCATATTTATTTGCTCCTATTACAATTCGTACCAGCTCACCAAGATTAACATGGAGGCCCTCTAGATCTGAAACAGCAGACAGTTTTGTTTTAAACATAAAGGTATAGTTATATTTCATTTTAATAGTATTAGGACAATGGTTATTTTAAATCATTGTAATTTAAAATATGGGAAGGTCTTTAATCAGTTTTAACTGTTTATCCATATTTAAGAAATGAAAGATTTACCCTTATTAGTTCTGAGTTGTTTTGCCAGTATTTCTGAATTATTAATTTTTTAAGTACAACTTTGTTTTCAGAATTTATCAGACTTGGATTCCATCGTTAAAAGACGAACAGAAAAATTGAGGCTTCACCACTTAACTCTGCAGCCTTTTTTGGTGATTTTAGGAGAACTCAACAATATCACTCGCATTTTTGTTTGTATCGATGAGGTGAAGTATCCATGTGATTCAATTTTGAGGGCACTGGAGGTACTCTTTAAAACGTTCCACGCATTTGATGTGCGCTATCCAGCGGAGAGCGAACACGTATGGACATTTTTGGAAGAAATTTTGTATAATCTCAAAACTTCTAAACGCAACTCAGCCGCCTCTGCTCTTGTAGCGGATTTGCGTCCGTTGTTAAACTAAACAATTAAGTTACTATATAGGTACGTAAATTGAGACTGATTATTTTTTGATGCTGTACAACATACAGCAAGCAAACGTTTTTGTTTTTGAAGTAAATTTTATTTTTCGTTTTAAATGCATGCTCAGTGAAAGTGTACCTGTGTAGAACGTTTGTTTGACAGAATTTATATATTTTATTTCTTTTTAAAATGCCTATTTGTGCAATTTGTTATTTATCTTTTCAAGATATTAAAAATCTTTTAATCCACTTTAAGTTAATCCACAATCTTAAACCTGATGATAGATATAATTGTGGTGAAAATGCTTGTACTAGGCATTTTCCTAGTCTAAACTCGTATAGAAAACATTTAAAAGTTCATGTAGATTCACTTAACAACACTTCAAATGATTGTAGTAATGTTTCCAATACTTTTGAAATATCTGAAGCATCATTTTTAAGTAATGAAACCCATACATCTCTTGAATCTAGTAATGACACCAACGATTGTGATATTAAAGATAATAAGGCAAAATTGCAAAATCTTTTAAATATAATGAATAGAAAAATGTTGGTATTTTTTTCAAGTCTGTACGCTAATAATACTTTAAATCGGGCAAACGTTCAAATCATAATGGAACATATAAAAGACTTGTTTCTGACTCCTCTAAACCAATTAAAAAAACATGTTATTGATATTGTCCAAGATCATGATATACCTGTGCAACATTACATTGATGAAAGTTTTGATGTCTTGACAAATGTTTTAGAAACATTTAATAGTGAACATCTTCGATTAAAATTATTAAAAGAAAGCGGTTGCTATATTCCACCAGAAGAAATTGTTATTGGTGAACATATAGAACAAACTAGTAGTAATTGCGAGCCACACCATAAAACAGTTACTGCTGCATTTATACCGTTGAGACATGTTTTGAAAAGCTTTTTTCAGCTTCCGAATGTATTTCAATTTACTAATAATTTTATAAAAAACATCCCTCATCCATCTCAATGTAATAATTTAGTTTTTTCCAGTTATTGGAAAGAAATTGTAACCAATATTGAAATAAAAACGAATCATGTAATTTTACCACTTACAATTTTTTTCGATGAATATGAAGTTGGCAATCCTCTTGGGTCGCATGCAGGAATTCATAAA
Organism: Psylliodes chrysocephalus; assembly: GCA_927349885.1. Taxonomy (NCBI): domain Eukaryota; kingdom Metazoa; phylum Arthropoda; class Insecta; order Coleoptera; family Chrysomelidae; genus Psylliodes; species Psylliodes chrysocephalus. The sequence goes on from OV651830.1 coordinate 20,610,289, forward strand.
CTAGGTGCAATTTATGCAGTACTTCCTTGTTTACCACCTATGTATCAAGGTTCTCTGTCAAATATTTTTTTGACTTTACTTTTTCATTCAGCTGATTTGAAAGAGTTTGGAGATAAATGCGTATTTTCAAAATTATTGGAGGAACTAAAGTTTTTAGAACATAAAGGAATTATAATTAATTCCGAGAATCAACAATACACTTTATTTTTTCGAATTACTTTAATTACTGGCGATAATTTGGGCGTACATGCTATACTTGGCTTTGTAGAAAGTTTTTCGGCAACATTCAATTGCAGATTTTGTAAAAGTCCAAGAAATGAAACACAATATATGTTTGTGCAAAATAATGATACTTTACGTAACATAGAAAACTATAAATTTGATATTCGTTTAAATAATTGTTCTATTACAGGTTTGAAAAAATCTTGTATTTGGAATGAATTAAGTATTTTCCATGTAACAAAAAACTTCTTTGTTGACGTTATGCATGACATTTATGAAGGTGTTGCTGTTTTTGATGTGGTACTAATTTTACATCGATTCATAATTATTGACAAAATGTTTACTTTAGAAGAGATTAATTCTAAAATAAAATATTTTAAATATGGCTCGCAGCATACTAATGTACCTCCACTCTTTTCAGAAGATAATCTGAAAAAAAAAAATTTAAAAATGAGCGCGTCGGAAATGAAAACTTTTATTCTTTATTTTGGTGTAATAATTGGGGAATACATAGATGAAAGAAATCCCTATTGGAATCTTTTCATTTCTTTAAGAAAAATGCTTACTATTATATTATCCAATACAATTTCAAATGAAGCCTGTGATGAGTTAAAATTGATAGTAGAAGAGCATAACAAATTATATACGGAATTGTTTCATGAACCACTTAAACCAAAACATCATCATCTTATACATTATCCAATGATTTTGAAAAATATAGGTCCTATTAAACCATTATCTTCCTTTAGGTGCGAGTCAAAACATAGAATATCTAAATTAGCAGCTAATACTGTTGCTTCTCGAAAAAACATATCAAAAACTTTAGCCATCAAACACCAGTTACAATTATGCAATAGATTTGCACAAAAAGATGGATTTAACCTTAATATTTCTTGCACTAAAAGCACCCTTTTTAATATATACGATATATTTCCAGAAATAAATAACATGCCCTTAGAATCTCAATCAATTTTAAAAAATTTTTGCAAATCTTCCGTTCTTGCAGAAACCGTTCAGGTTCACAAAACTGTTTACAAAAACGGACAAGTATTATATATTTCAGGTCCAAGAAGCCCTAAATTTGGAATTATAAGTCACATTTTAGTAGATTCCAACTATAAAGAAGTTTGTTTTATATACAAAGAAGTAAAAGTTATTATGTTTTATGAGCATTTTTACTCATATGAAGTGGTGTTAAATGAAACTTACAGCTTTGTATTTCAATCTAAATTGTATTATCACAAACAAGTAACATTAAATACTGTAAACAATGGAAAAAATTATATTTCAGTATTGTTCTGAACTTAACTTTTCATATCTGTATTTATTATAATGGTTTAGTTTTTTGTTATATGTATGTAGGCACATAGATTATTTTGAGACTGATTATTTATTTTTGTTTGCTGGTCAACACTCATTTTTATTTTTTAAAATTGATCATAATCTCCTTGACAAGTTGATTTCAATGATATTTTTGCATTTTTATATTTTTGTAAAATAAATGTTTTTAAGTAAAATTTTGTTTTTTTTTTTTATAAACCATATAAAAGGAAATTGAAAAAAATGTATGGCTCTGCTGGCCAAAATAAGTAAAAACGACAATTTTAAGCATTTTAGTTTATTGTCTAGCAGGCACAACAATGAACAAATTTTAATAATTTTTTAATTATAAGAAGATGGTGGGTTATTATACAATTATATTTCAAAATTTAAGGGCTGCTATAAAAAAAATTGTATAATCAAATGTACAATTTTTTTATTTCAATCAGTAATTTTTTGATGATAAATCTATGGCAAATTAATTAATGTTCATCCCACAATCTTCTAATAACCAAAAATTTATTTAAATTCGTTTATTGCCGTGCCAGCTATACAATAAATCAAATGCTTAAAATTATCATTATTTACGTATTTTGGTTAGCTTTTAAATATAGTATAATCGCATATCCACTATAAAACTAGTTCATAATAATTATGAGAACATTTTATAAACAGTCGTATTCTATGATATTATGAGAATATAAGTGAATTATAATCCGTATGAGAATAGCTTATAAACTTTATAAGCTAGTTTTATTATCAGTACATGCGAAATTAGCCTCAAGTAAGAAATTATAATACCTGCTATAAGAATTTTTTACACCTCTCATAGAGTAGTTCACTTATTTTTATGTGAACGATTGTATAATAATAATAAGACGATTTCACTGTCAATAAGTAATGCATTGGTAACCTTTAACAAACTGTGTTGTATTATGTCTATAGTCCGTATACTAACGGTTATGAAAGGTTCTAGCAATTCTTGTTCCATATCAGCAACAACTCGTTTGGCTGTCCCATATAGTATACAACAGTTAAATAATGAGTACGAGAATTCTAGTAATGATTAGACCGCATTTCTTTCAGTGTAATCATAGTTTTAATACCATATAACTTGATTAAACTGAATGTCGATAAATGTAAAATCATAAGGTTTAATAAAACAGCTAATATCATTATGCATGATTATGTCATTGCAGGTTCTGAACTAAGTGTTGAGCAAACTATAAATGATCTTGGTGTTATTTTTGACAGGGGCCTATTGTTTATTCCTCATTTTATTAGATTCCTTGTTCCTGCCAGACTTATTAGGCAGATTAAACTATTCTATGTAAATACTCATAGAACAACTAACTATGGACAGAATTTATTTGTAGACCGACTGATGTCCAATTACAATAAGTATTTTTCAAATTATGACATTTTAGTAGGTTTTTTTTAAGCAACGACTTTCACTACGCTATTGACTTCACTTTTATACTATGACAATTTTATTAATTTCTTTTTTATTTTATTTTAAATGTATCATTTAGAATTTATGTATCTGTAGCATACTGTAAACAAATAAATATGTGAACTTAATTATATAGTTTCTTCCGTAAAAATTACTTTGTAGATAATAAATTTAGTTGTTTATTATTAAAGAAAATAATATGTATAAAGAAAATGAAAAATATGTTCCTTTAAATCGTTGCACCTATTTTTAGTTGATTTTAACTTTGTTTTTTAAATAAATAATAACTGCACCTATTTTTAGTTGATTTTTACAAATTTGATACTTAATAATGGATGTTCAACTTATACAAAACAATGTTTTTAGGATGATATTCTGATGAAAGAAAAAGAAATAATTTCAGATGTTATATATTCTTCTTCAACCAATTCTGTATTATTAACTTTAGCTTCTAAAATTCCTGAGATTTTTACATGAATTATAATCCAGCACAAAGGAAACCTACAACACAATATTTTTAAAATTTATTTGTAGTGATTAAAATATTATTACACTAGGGTGACCATACTTACAGCAATTTTGCTGAATTGTAAAGCATTTTTAAAGTTTGTCCAGCAATTGGTATTGTGCAGCAAATGTACAGCAAAACGGCATAGGTATATGTCCAGTGAAATGCTGTATTTATCCACCAAAACGTCACTACTGTCCAGCAATGGTAATACTTAATTTACTGAAACATAACAAATTTAAATGTTATTTATCTTTAGTGAACTACATGAGCACTTCTATACTGCTGTCCTAGCAAGAAAGGTTTTATCTACAAAATTAGCAGTTTTTTTTTTTATTTATGTACATTTGTCTACATTTTATCTTTCTTGATACTGAAACAGAATGTCTTATTAGCATCAAAGATACTAAAATGTTAATAAGTTACACAAAAAAGGTTTAAAAGATAATAAATATATCTGTTTAAAATAGTTAAAAACTCGATTATTTTAAAACAACAAATTTTCACATAGGACCTCTCTTGCTAGGATGGCAGTAGGTATATGACTTCTCTGTTTTTGTATTTTTATAGTTGGGAGTAGGGTTATGAGTATCGGTCAAAGGTATCAATACCGATATCATGTGAGTAACAAAGTATCGAAAAAGTAAAAGATTTTTTTTAAACGGCTGAAAACCCCCATTCAACAGGACGGAGTAGGGAACTTAACTAATAACAAGAGTGCATCAGTAAATTATATTCTGTAGTTGACACCTTTTCTTTCTCTACTGGTAGGTACTCTACCTGGTACAAGTTGTAGTGTCAATAACTGGCAATTTAACTTATAATTAAATAACAAAAATACAGTGGTAACGCTTAATCATATTACCAAGTATCACCACATGCGAAAACTAAAATATTTCGGTACAAATATTTGAACAAACCTTATTATCCCTGACCATACACATAGCGATACGATATTTGCTTCTAAAGTATCCATATGGCGATAGTATTGGTAATTCAGTATCAATGCCTAAATATCGATACTTTCATTGTTTAATATCGTTACTTCTATAGTATTGAGACATCTATAAGATCCCTATTATCGTGTAAAATATAGGAAGTCATTTAATTGTATCTACTCCTTTAACGATGATTTATTTTTTATTGTATTTGGAAACTGAAATAGGTATTCAATCTAAAACAACAGACAATAAATTAGAAAATATGTTTATATTTTATTAAAAAGACGAAAAGAACTTACCAAACTTATTCAAACGTATAAATAGTTTACAATTTCTTTAAAATCTCAAATACCACGAAACTTCGTGTCAAATACATACATACAAAAAAAAGTGACAAGTGACATTTTTTTATGTTTTGTTGGTTATGACAAATGAATGGCTACATTCGAAAACAAGATGATGTTAATAGTAATTCTCGTGGATACTTTTTTAGCAAGTTACATTATTACGTTCTGTTATCATAACAGGCATGTTAAATACGTAAGTAACAAATAGATGTTTCGCGAGGTTTTGATTTCCCTCAACAACTTCTCATGAACGTTGCAGTTACGTTGTATGGTAATGTTATTAAGTTCCCTTAAAACAACATCGCCGAAAAGCTTGGCAACGTTATGTGCTAGCTGGGAGCTGTATGTTTCAAGCATTTAGAAGTACATTAATCGTACGCAATTTCGTTTATCAAATTTATAGGCATTTTATATTCTTATTTATATTTAAATATATATATATTATATTAAAATAACCTACTTTTGCTGTCCTTCCACCAATTTTATTTATTAGTTCTACAGCTGATTGAAAAGTAGAGCTTCATGTTTTGTGTATGCATGAGTATTGTTTGTTTTGTTATAGTTAATTTAAAACAATATTAATATACCTTTTTAATTACCTATAATTTGTTTCAGATTAGTGCGTTTAAAGGAATTGGTGAAAATGAAGCGATTTGTCAGCTTTGGGGATGTGCCAGAAAAGTGACATCGAAGTTATTCAATGTTTCCAGAATAAAGTATTATTTGGAGACTGTTGAAAATACAATACAAAAATTTGTCAGTAGTCACCAACAATGATTGGAAACCTCGAGATTATCCAGCTCCTCAACAATGCCAATAAGAAGACTCTAGAGAACCAAGCCTTTTGAGTTAGTTCAGTGATGTTAAGGCAGAGTATAGTGCAGTTAAGTGATTTAGACTCTAAGGTATACTAGAGAGTAGAATATCAGTTTGTGAAGTTTTTCATCCCTTGATAAGTTAGAATAAAAGTTATAATTGATCTTAATGATTAGATTGTAATAATCGTAAATGTTTCTTTACTTGGGGCATTTATTAAAAAAAACTATTTGTTTCAGATTAGTGCATGTAAAGGACTTTGTAGAAATGAAGTGATTCCCCTTTATATTTTATGAAATAATGTTTTAAGAATCAATATTTGAGTTTTGTGTATTTTAAATAATAATATTTTAGAGAAAAAAAGCTAGAATACATTTCTGAAATATTACTATTTAATATCTCTAAAAGATTTAAAATTTTTATTTCAGAAATATTACTGTGAAATATTATATTTACTGGACATTTTTACGTTTCAGGCTCATTTCAGAAATATTTCTGGGATATTTCGTAATATTTATACATTACAAATGTTTCAATGTAATATTTTTGAAATATTTCCGAAATGTGTTTGTTCAAAAATAAAAAAGTATTTTCTGTTGTACGAATTTGAACACTAATAAATACTTTCAAGTCAGTTAATAAATAGTTTTTAAAACACTTATTAATAATATGTCAAAATAGTGTACCTTTAATGATTTTGTCATGAATATTCGCGAGCTGCTTGTATGGAGTATTGGTGACGATTTCCATACTGACAAGTTCCAAGGCACCAAACATTCAGTGCTGTGTTTCGACATATTCGAACACATATGTTAATATATATTTTGATTTAAACTCTTGTAGCTTGGTAACCATGTAGAATTGGATATTTGTTCATAGTACATTTTATACTTGAAATGAATTCAGGAATATGATATGTAAGTTTGTATAGTGCATAAAGGTTCTTATAATAATAAATATTTAACATCAATACTCAGTTAGTTTTTTTTAATGAGACTAGCAACAAAACCATAACCGTTTGTCTAGTATTAAAAATAAATATCACTCCTAGATATGGATAAGAAAATATTAAAACTTTATTCCTTGTACACTTTTATTTAATCACAGCACACATTATTTTCATTTACAGTTATATTTTCTTTCATTTACTTTATTCAGCACCTCGGCTGAAAACCGGGCATATTTAAGCTTTTAAATCCCCTTCTTTTATAACCTCGGCCTTCCACCACCTTTTAAGTCAATGTCAATAAAAAGGAAAATATTTTTTTTATAATTCAAATAATGATACTTAACCAGAAATAGTACAATAAAAACTTGTAAATCCGGTTCTGCTCTTCCGCCATTTTAGTGAGT
>OV651830.1:20617748-20662975 GCA_927349885.1 Psylliodes chrysocephalus
TTGATACTTGCATGTGTAAGTCAGTCATATTTGCACATTTTCAAAGTTGCCGCCATATTTGCAGATCTGCAAAGTTGCAGACGTTCTGTAATCTCACCCATACATTACATAAAATTAGGTTAGCAAAATTATAACCTACAAAAATCAACAAAACAAAGTTTAAAACAAAAAAGGTAGCGAATAAAAAATTAAACTGAAGGATACCATACACTGTTAAAGTGTTGGAAGAGTTACAAAATATTAAAATAGAACTAAAAAAACAGTATACACTTTAGTGAAGCAAATAATCTTCTGAAACTAGAGGACTCAAAAGTTAGAATTAAGGAGTTGAAAGAAGAAAATAGTATTTTGAAAGAACGAGTTGAAGAATTGGAAAGAAAGGGAAAATCAAATAATATAATAATTTTTGGCTGGAACAAAACTTGCCCGGAGTTAACCTGTGAGATTTTATGTCAAGAAATAAAAAATCTAATAGGAGTGAATTTACAACAATCAGAAATTAACAATTTTTATACACTTGGTAAAAATAATAATAGTCCCGTAAAAATTGAATTGGTTTCTTATATGAAAAACAACGCGAAGAAAATTAACTACTAAGAAAACACTTATTCATAGAAAGACAGAACAATAAACACTGTTACATTAAGGGGAATAAACTCAAGATCGACTATAAACCATTCAGTATTGAAGATTTGATCCAATCTGAAGTCAGAAGCGTAAAAAAAGCTGCAAGCGAACCATCATCACCATACATAGCCGGACCTTTAGTCCCCATCACAAGCATAGCAGGAGAGCATACTGAAGATAGCGCTATACCTCAAACTTTAAATACCCCCAAACAACTGAAACAGGAAGCTGCCAAGAATAAAATAACTCAAGAAATAAAAATTACCCGAGCAAGGAAAAACTCAGCTACTTTAAAAAAATTGTTCTTTTGCTTTGATTAATAGAAATATTGGTTTATTGGGTAATAGTCTATTGTAAGTTAGTAAATTCCAAAACAGTATGGTTCCTTAAATTAGAGAATACCAAAATGTTTGCTATAATGGCAACTTACATTGATCATAGTAAAATTACAAAAATATGAATATTTTGATAATATTTTTAATGACTCATTTAAAATCATTCATTTTAACATAAGAAGCTTGTCAAAGCATTTTGATGAATTATGTATATTTCTATCGCAGTTTAACTTTGAATATCCCTCACCTTATGTTTAAAAGGATATGACTTACTTTACAATGAAAGTGACCTAAATAGAAATAATGGACTAGTTGTATACATAAAAACAAAACTAAACTATAATTATGAGACTTATATTGTAGGTGATTCCAAGATAATAAAGGTGTCGATTTCTGAAAACAACAAACACATAAATTTAACAGCAATATATAATTCTCCGAAAAGTTGTACCAAACAGTTTAACTTTGAATTATTAAATTATTTGGAAAAATATAAAACAGATAATTGTCATATTATTACAGGCGATATAAATATTAACCTACTAGATGATTCAAAAGATATAGCAGAGTTCAAAAATATTTTACATTCTTATGGCTACATTTCTTACATTAATCAAACCACAAGACCTGCAAGCAATACTTGACTAGATCATTTTTTTATAAAAAATATCGGCAGTAGTGTTACCAATATTAAATCATTTATTTTTGAAAGTGACATTACAGATCACTTTTCAATTGCAAGGACTTAAGAAGCGAAAGCTGGTCAACAATATGTCAATCAAATGATGTTCATTTGGCCACTGATACATTTATTAAAGAAACACAAAAGTATATACAACAGAACACAACAACTGTAAAATTGAAGAACAATGAACGTAAAATAAGAAAACCCTGGATTACAACATACAGTATAATAAAATCTATAAACTGCAAGAATGAAATATTTTCACAAATAAAACAAGAATTTAGCACTTGAATATATTTACAATAATTATAAAAATAAAATAACAAATCTAGTCCAAATATCTAAAAAAAATTATATTAATACAATAATAAATAAAACCACAAGATCATCAGCTTCTTTATGGAAGTGTGTTATTATGCGACAAAGAAAAACTTAAAACAAAAATTGAAACAGTGCAAGGGGAGAACGGGGAAAAAATAACAGATCCATTGAAAATTACAAATATCTTTAATAACTACTATAGTGGTGAAAAATACGCACATAAAATCAAAGTTCCTCAAAATTATAGGGAAGATATAAACAGGGTGGAAAGTACTATATACCCAGCAAACACAAACATGTAACATATATGTATCATTTACGTGTACTAGTTCCGTGTTACATAACAAAGTAACTTACATGTTACATAATAACTCACGTGATTACTGTGAAAAATGACCTAATTTTGTTATATAGCAGGTTCCTTATATGTGATGTAATGTGTTAAGTACATGTAAGGAACAATGTTATATATCGGAAGACATGTAACATTTATATTACCATTGTAACATTTAATATGCTTCATTATTACAGCACATATACATTATTTTTTTCATATAACATTAGTATTATAAATGTTATATAAATGAAGGTATGTAAATGTGTCGTTTCAAAATGTAGGTATTAAACAGTGTATCTACTTAAGTTGGAACCATATGGAAAATATTTTTGTTATTGGTTTTGTGAAAAAATCTGTTCTTGATAAAAAGTTCTGCATGGTCTAAAACTTAAAATGCAATCATCAGATATTAATTTATTTAAGCTGTATACGAGGTTTGTCTAAAAATGTGAATTTTACTCAAGAGTAAAGTACCTTTATTTTTTACTATACAGAAGAACATTATAAAGTAAAGTTATTTTGAATTAAAAGTGATATTCAAATATACAATTAGTTATTTACGTTTTACATTATTTGTAGTTATAAATTAATCACCAAACATGAATTTTAATGCTAAATGGCTGAAAGTGCATATTTGAATATAACTTTTAATTCAAACTAACTTTACTTCATAACATTCTTCTGTATTGTAAAACATAAAGGTACTTTACTCTTGAGTAAAATTCATATTTTTTGGCAAACCTTATATACAGCATAAAAAAATTGATATCTGATGGTTGCATTCTAAGTTTTGGACCATGCAGAACTTTTTATCAGGAATACATTTTTTCACAAAACCAATAATAAAAAAGTTTTCCATTTGGTTCCAACTTAAGTAGACACACTGTATGACAAATATAAAAAAAAACGTCGAAAATATTTGGAGGATAAAGAAAAGTTTTTTAAACGTATTTGTTAGGTATATCAATAATTTTATTGCACAAATTCATAACCGAAACCAAAAATGTATTATAAAAATATTGCACACAAATATAATAACCCAAATTCATCATAAAAATCACAAAATATCTGCTATTAACGACGACCCACGTCCTCAAAATTCAGGACCCCATAAAGCATGACCTGAAAAGAGAACAAAAATTAATATTTACACCTCAAATGTATCATCAAAATACAGCACATACATATATAATAACTCAATTCCATTATAAAAACACAACATACCTGCTATTGTTCACAAAAATCCAAAAATGCCACAGGTACCTCCATAAAACGCCTATAGCCGCCATGAACATTGAAACGGTACTAAAAATAATACACCAGATATACCTACCTAAAAAACATGCGCATTTCAAGAACCTTTTGGTCAACAGCATTTATGTATATATACGCTATGTAACATTTTGTACGAAATAATTTAGTACAAATTGTTACTTTAATGTAGATTACACATAGATATATAAATTGATATAATATTTATGTGAGGAAATTTATATAACGGATATGTAATTTTGTAACATATATTTTAATTATATACATGGTATATAACTATGGTGCTAAGTTTGAACTTAGGTGTTCGGTTCCATAAATAACACATAAAAGTGCATACAAGACAGTCTAAGTATATTTTATCCTTCTTAGTTATGTAACAGGAGGGAACATGTAACAGAATGGTTTGCTGGGTATCTTGTGGATACCAATGAGAATGAAGTAAAACAGATTATTAAAGATTTAAAATCAAACAAATCTTCAGGTTTGGATAGTATTAGGGCAGAAACAGTCAAAGAAATAAATGAAGACATTGGTCGACCACTTACCCATCTCATTAATCAAAGTTTTCGGGAAAAGGAATATCCAAACTGTTTAAAAATAGGTATAATAAAACTTCTTTTTAAGAATCGAGACAAAAGCAAAATAGAAAATTATAGACCTGTCTCTTTACTCTCTGTGTTTTCCAAAATTTATGAAAAAATTATTAAATTGAGACTACTAAAGTTCCTCAGTAGGCATGAAGTGTTATCACCACATCAGTATGGTTTTAGGAAGGAAAAATCCACGAAAGATGCAATATATTTATTTACATCTATTATTTATAAAGCAATTGACTCCAAAACGCCAACCTTTGCATATTTCTTGACCTCTCAAAAGCCTTTGACACGGTATGCCATAAAATATTGTTAGAGAAACTGGAGCAATATGGGATTAGGGGAATTGCATATAATTTGTTGGAAAGTTACATGACAAACAGAGTGCAATATGTGAGTATTGATGGGAAGAGTAGTGACACGAGAACGGTTTCTTTTTGAGTGCCACAGGGAACTGTTCTTGGGCCAGTGTTATTCACACTCTACATAAATAGTTTAATGTCTTAAAAAACTATGATGAGCTTTGCCGATGACATCGCTATTATGTATCGGGCAGACGCATGGGCAGAAATAAAAAATAAAGTTGAAATGGATTTGAAAAAAAATAAGTCATGGTTTGAACTTAACAAATTAACGCTTAATCCAAAAAAATTACATTACTTACCCTTTACCTCGTATGCCTCCAACCTACCTAATCTTGGATCGCTAAATATTGATGACATCCAAATCCCCGAAGCTATTTCCATTAAATATCTTGGCGTTACAATAGACAGGCATCTAAAATGGGATCTGCAAATAAAAATTATTATTAATAAACTCAGGGGTTTATTATCAAAATTTAAATATCTAAAAACGTGTCTGAGCATAGAAAGTTTAAGAACACTCTATTTTTCGTTGGTACAAACTCACCTGACACATGGAATCGTGGGCTGGGGGGTCGCAGAGTCTCACATCCAAAATCTAAATTCAATACAAAAATGGTTCATAAAAATTATTTATTCCAGAAAAAGAACGTAATCAAGTAATTTACTATTCAAGAAAAGTAAACTTTTGTATATTCGTCAGCTATATTGCTTTAAAATATTAGTCAGCATATTTAAATTAAATTAAATAAAAGAACTCACCCATACCGAATACGAGCATATCATGTCACTACAAATACGTCGTCAAAAACAATAGGTCAAAGAAACACAGATTACTTTAGTTCTAGACTGTATAATTTAGTTTCTAATGAAAAAAACATTACAAAATTATCAAGGTACAAAATAGAAATTAAAAATTGGATACAACTAACTACTAGAGATACCTTAAATGATCTTATAAATCTAAAATATTTAAAATAAAAATAATAACTCAAATATAGTTTAGTTCTGATAAAACAATATTGATACTTTAGCCTAATTTTAAATTTAATGTTAATGTCTTAATTAAAATGAAATAGTCACGCACAAGTATTACAATCTAATTGTCAATACTTCAGTGACTTAATTATGTTTATTCTCTTTTTATTTAATAAATATTGAATTGATGTAACTCGTAATAATAGTTTGTTATATATTTGTCATTTTGTCATATATCTATTATACTTATTGTATTGCATTATATTATATTAATATTTTGAATAAACTTTTTTATTATTATTATTATTACTATTATTATTATTATAGTAACGTCAGTTTTAGTCCATAATGAATCATCAGTACAAAACAAAGTACAGGGAAAACAAAAAAACGTGTTCTTTACATTGCATCCACAAATGCAATCAGAAATGTTGTAGTTGACTTAAAATATCTGCTAATTTCTTTCCCTCTGTCTTTTGTGGTTTGTTTTAGATCTAGAAGAGGTTTTGGACGTCCTTTTTTGTTTTATTTCTAAACGTCTTTCAAAAGTCAATGTACCGCTTATCTTACACTGAAGTATTTCTTGCACAGTCATTGATAAATGTTTGGTAATATAATAACTACAAACTATAATAACTACACTATAAGATTGCACACTCCACAATATCTAAATAGATCGTCAAAAAAAGAAGAAAATTTCGAAAATCCACGCATCGAAACACAACACGAAACCACTTTAAGCCGAACCCTGTTGATGCGATATTGCGCAAGTTTGTAGATCACGTGCAGATCACGTGTCATATATATTTTGTATTTTAGGTCTAGGGCCGTCGATGATTACTTGTCTCTTTTCAGCTTCAGAGCGGGGTATATGCTGTTATATCTCTGTCTAGGAATATATTGCAGTATAGGAATACATTGTTATTAGTCATTAGTAATCTTGGCTACACTAGTAATAATTGAAGAATTTTTGCATAAAAATGTAATTAAATTTTTGTAAAGATAGTAAAGATATTAAATATTAAAAAATGTTTAAAATAAATTAGGTTGATCATTGACAGAATGACCTTATGGAGATACCGTGCCTGATGACTATTATGTATCACTATTTATCCAGTAATTTTTGGTTGTATTTTTTGTATTGTTTGACAGATATAAATGGGGATAATAAAATTCGTCTTATTATAAATACATATTTATTTGCTCAATACATATACAACAAAAATAGAAACTAAATGCTATATATTAACTGAGCAAAACGTTCTAACCCTAAAATTTTTACAATTCGTTATGAACATACTCAGTCGTCACTCTCAATTCTTCAACGTGGAAAGCATTGCACTCATCTGTGTATAATTTCTAAAAAAAAAAAAAAATGTTTATAATTAAACCTGGTGCTAGTCACAGATGATTCATTATATAAAACTTTTACAAGGTGGACTGTAATTAACTCAACACATTCAAAAACATTTTACATCGTCTAACCTCACAATTGGTTCTTTTTTAGTAATGTCACTTGTCGCGATTGACACTATTGACAGAGTAAGTTTTTTCGGTAACAAAAATAAATAAATCTTACAAAAATGTAGTATTAAGAAATAATTGAGTAGTTTCCGGGTCTTACCTTGCAATCTGATTTGTCTGTGATATCCATATACAAAGTCCAAAATGGTGTACTCGTTTCGGTACTCAAGAACCATCCTGCAAGTAAACTTGATCCTTTGTACAATAATTTCTTTAATCCTGGTAGACTTTCGGATTCATTTTCTTGATTTTCGTTGACAAGACACAAAACGTACCTAAAAAAATTATAACAGGTACAAAAATATATGCAGATAATAATTATTTAATAAGGTTAGAATTTTCAAACTTCTGTTACCAAATTTACTTCCCAAAAAATATCAAGTGGTACCGAAACATAAAAGAAAGTAGGTATTGAAGTATCTAGTATAAATACTTGTAATGAGAATAGAAGAAACATTTCCTATTATTACAATTTTCTTATTTGAACTCACCTTACGCATTTCGGAACTGCTTTGGAAAATCTAAAAGCCCGATTAACCCTCGCCAAAGGTTCGATTATTTCCAAATTTATAGTGTCTGCTAACTTATTTGATAGCTCTTTGGAATTACCTAAACTTTTCATGGTTGCACTTTTTTCTGCCAATTTCAGTACGTCCTGCAATAGAAATAGAAAATCAAAATTTATCCTATAAACTATTGATTGATCTACGATGAAAAATAGGTATTTTAGATCGATTAACTTAAATATTTTGCATAAAGATAGATTTAACAATCTGGTGAATCAACTTTTATAGATAAAATAATAAACTTTCTTAATGCATGGCACTGGTAACAAGTTGTTAGTTCATAAGCATACTATTTGGAGCCACCGTCGCATTAGAATGGAAGGTTCCACGGTCATTCACAAGGTCAAAACCGAAAACTGACATTTCTTATGCTATTGACTCCAAACGCTAGAAGGGGCTACTGGTAAAATTATGATTTCTTACTCCATTTTTAATTTTTATGGTTGAAAAACTTAACCAAAGAATCCAAAGATGTGACGTGTATTTATGTTTTTGGTAAGTATTATCTTTCCGTCTGATTTTAGTGATTTTTTTGTTGACTTTGGCTCTTGGTTTCTGTTTATAGTTTCTTCTTAGTTATTTGCAAAATTGTGATGTTTTGTTTTTTGTGTTTCCTACTGTGTTTTGCAATAATTTTGGTGCTACGTTGAAAACTTCGAGAAAAACTTCATAAATTTACCATGCATCATAAAAAGAAAAACCAATTTATCACTGGACTAGATTCCGAAATCATTTTTCACATAAGAGAGTATATATACCATCTGTATTTGTAAGGAAAATATTTATCAGAGAATGAATAAATAAAAGGATTCACCTTTTAATCCAATACCTATATTACATTCATCCTCAGGTAAAAAGACATTTATAAAATATAACTTTAGTGTTAATAAAATGTTTTATCCTAGTCTCTACTTCACATTTAAATATATCAATATTTTAAACATTTGAGATTGTATACTATTTGGTCCAAGTAAGTATTCGTTAAATATGTATTATTATTTGTATTTATTTTGTTCTATTTATTATTTATTAATAATAATATGCAAAAGCAACTCTCCAAATTAGACCCATTACAACAAATTAAGTCCTTAAATTTGGCATATCGACCTAAATTATTTTATAAAATAAAAGTTTCGAACTTACTCGTTCCATACTTTATTTCATAAAATAATTTATGTGAAAATCATTTGAAATTACTTTAGAACTACTACCTACTACTAAAGATTATAATTTGAATTTACCGCTATCTGTCAATTGTCATTTTAGTTTCTGCTCCAAACACAAGGTAGCGCTAATTTGGTTTAAAAGTCTAACATTGGCGTGGGGTCTTTAGAGGATACGTGCTTTGTGATGTTGCCAGTTTCCGTAAACTTAGATTAGAGTTATTTTAAACGCACAAGCTGTATATTGTGTTTTTTATCAAGCTCGATACCATCCATACAATGGGCATACTATTTTTGGGATATTTTAAAGAGAGGTTTGACAACTGTGTTGACAATTTCGTAAAAAATAAAAAGCGAAATACTATAAAATAAAAGATATTTTATGATGTAAATTCTATAAATTAATAAAATTTCGAAAACTAGGCAATTTTCAACTTTACTACCCTGTATATCGAAATCTAGTCATAGTTGAGCCTATTGACACTTCTAGTTACTAGGTCAAGTATAATAACATACCACAGTTTAACCGGTTGTCACTTTATATAAGGAAATAAGTGCGGGATCCTTTGGATAATGGATGTGTAAGTTTTAGAGCCGATTCCACCGCTGTGCTAAACAAAGTTTAAATTACTTAAAAAAGATTAAAATGACATTGTTATTGTAAAAATGTAATTTTAATCTTCGTTTAACATACCGGTGGAATCGGCCCTCAAACCTACACAAGAAATAATAATATTCAAGTCATCTTTAATAATGTGTAGACAAAAACAATTAAAAGATCAAAATCAGAAAGGATTAAAAGAAGAAATTATTTTTGAAACTTTAGCTGAACAAGAACGTGCACTTAATAAAATTATTATCAAATTACTCTAACCATATAAACTCTTAAATTAACCCCACATTAGTAAGGTCACTTTTCTACGATAAAATTATGAAAACAAAAATAACAATTTGATTTTGGTCGTCTGGCAACACTGGTAATGAAGCAGTCGAGTAAGAGAGTGTAGGAGCACTCTCATGAGTTCGGGAATAGAATTCCAGTTCATTAGGTTACGCCTTAGACTAGGTAATAAAGGGAGGACGCGTAACAAGTACATATATCGAGCACTCGTAGTATTCTGTGTCGATTATATATTGGCCGCCATTATTTTGGCGCTAATAATTTCGGTGATATCAAAGTTTTTTTTTGCGTTTATTTTTGATTTTTGAATTAAACAACATTTATTATTACAGTTATTTATTGTGTGGCATATCAGTGTTAAAGTTATAGCGGCAAGAAATAAGCAGATATTACATTTTACAGGTAAATAATAAACAGCAATCGTTTTCACTATATATATATTTTCTTATATTTTTCATTTTATTTGGTGTTATACAACTTAGTATTTATACAGGGTGTTATTGAAATACACGTACATATTAAAATGGGGAAACGATTGGCACCAATTTTAACTTCAAATTCTAAAATTTAAATATTGGGGAAGAGTCCCCTTTTCCGACCTACTAGTTTCCATATTTAAAGAAATAAAATAAATCGAAATTGAACTTACCCATAGAAATTGCACTGTTGCCGTAGCAAAACCAATTAATTCAAAATAAAGTTTAGTACAGTAATTGTTCAAAATGCCGTCCATTATTATTTACACACACTTGCAATCGTCTTTCCAAAGAACTTTGAACATTAGAAATTAGTCTTGGATTTTGTCGTAGTTCCTCGGCTACCGCATTAACTTTATTGGTTAATTGTTCAACACTATTAATAGGTTCATTATAAACCAGTTGTTTCATGTGACCCCACAAAAAGAAATCGCATGGATTTAAGTCCGGAGATCTCGGAGGCCACTTAGTAGGTCCATTTCTGCCTATCCACTTTTGAGGAAATCTAATGTTCAAAAACTGCCGTACGTTTAAATCAAAGTGAGGAGGAGCGCCATCTAGTAGGTACCACATCCGTTGCCTTAATTGTAACGGTATCTCTTCTAGGAGTACTGGCAAAATATCTTCTAAAAAGTGGAGATATCCTGGCCCATTTAATCTGTTCGGGAGAACATAAGGCCCAATTAAATACTGATCTATTATGCCAGCCCAAACATTTATTGAAAATTTTCTTTGATGCCCAGTTTCCCTAATGGCGTGACGATTTTCATCACTCCAAATATGCGTATTGTGCATATTGAACACGCCATCACGAGTGAATGAAGCCTCGTCAGTATACAATAATATTTTTAGAAAATCAGGAATATCAACACATTTTTGAATCATCCATTCACAAAACTCCACTCTCTTTTCTTCATCACCTGGATATAAGGCCTGGACTTTTTGGATGTGATAAGGATGTAAACCTTGTTCTTTAAGTGTCCGCCACACAACAAATGAGGACACTCCAATTTCAAGACCTAGTCTTCTACAACTTAATTGAGGCCGGTTTTCAACAGCTTCCAATATTTCTTCTTCGGCCGCCAATGTTCTTTGTGTTCTCCCTCGATCTGCATTGACACTCTAAAATTTTCCATGGTCTCTTAGATGCTGAACAGTTGAAATAAACGTACGACAGTCCGGAATTCTCCGATTTGGAAACCGTTCGCGATACAGGATTTGTGCTTGCCGAGAATTTTCCCCAGCTGCCCCATAAACCAGCACTATATCCGTTAGTTCAATATTCGTAAATAGTGGCATCGTAAAAAATATTTAAAAGTAAACGTAACAACACTTTTTACCAACTTGGAAATGACGCGCTCGTGTTAGCCAGATTCGTAAATCAACTAAAATTTTAATAATCTATAGTTTCAAAAATGTATAGTTTAAAAACAATCATTTATCAAATATTCTAGTTTTTTGATAACGAGGGTAGTAAAAACCAGTCTTCGGAAATAGAAATTAATTCGAAAATCTTGGCAACATGGTTATTTCTTACAAGACTAGTTTTCTTATCATCTGACAAAAACTTGCATAATAATTACTGTTGATGTTTAAAATAGGTAAATAAACCTAATTTATATAGGTCATCCTCAACATATCAGTGACGTACGTTTGTTTTAGAATTAATTTCCAAAAATTAATAACTCCCTTAATAAGGGGTATTTTTAAAAAATAATATTTTTCTACATTCAGTGGGGATCTGCGCAATACCCAGTTTTAATATGTACGTGTATTTCAATAACACCCTGTATATTGTACATGTCTCACTCAAGAGTAATAAATTTTACCCACCAAGTTTGTTTATTTTATGTTTTTCATTGATATTTAAGCAATTAATATTATTAAAATGGCCAAACATGTAATTTTTTCCAGTGGCGTGTCGTACAATTCTAAATATTAACTTTTATTAAATCATAATTAACTTTTGCTTTTTATTTAATTGCTTGTAGTACTTAAAAAGAAGAACATTGCATTTGGAAGCTGAGCCAGGCCCTTTAAATAGAACTTAAAATAAGGAATCTATCCTAGAAAGCCCTAGCATAAAACGGCTTGGAAGACAACTTTTACAACAGGTAGAAAAGAATAAAGAAAAAACAAGACAAATCAAAGTTCTTAAATAAAAACTAAAAATATATATAAAAAAAGAGTTGTTCGCTAAAACTTCTTGTTATTGTACCAAATTCGATTATTTAAGGGTCAGTAATAAATGTATCTTCATTTATGTATAATTTTTCTTACTAGCTTAAATTAATAATATCCAGATAGCACACATCTTAAAGACGTCCAGTTCATGTCTTACTTTGGTCCAAACGTCCTGGTACGTAAAACGGACGGTTTTAAGACATGTTCAAAACATCTTTGTTGGGACGTTTTAAATATGTCGGTAATGTGGACGTTCAACTCTTTTCGCTTTATTTGAATATGGCACCACGACAGCGTTCTTGGCACTGCCTGCAGCGCATGTAGTTTATCATTCGTCATTGTCATTGGCTGATTGGAGTCTCGCACGCGCGTATCGAGTCGTGTTCTTCATCTAGCTGCCTTCTTCTCTTTTTATATTATTTATTTGCCATTATTGGAACTGTGGTATACCGGAACTAGTAAACTTTATCATTAAAAACGGTAAGTTTTAATTTATTTGCCTTTTAATTTCATAACCTCACTTTAATAATGTCTTATTTTGTAGAAAAACACATTAAAACAATAACTCAACAAAATTATATGCTATGGAGACATTAGTTACAAACGTTTTGGCTAAAATTAATACCATAAAAAAATTTTTTAAATCGACCAAACTGGAATAGTTTCTTATAGCAACAAGTACTTGAAGTCATTTTTTAATTATTTTATCCAACACTGTAAAATAATATTTATTCTGTGTCAGTTTTAATAGTTTAATAATGTATAATAAGCAGTATTAAATATAGTAGACAAGTATTCATTTATTTTTTTTAAATGAATTTTCATCAAGTAAATAGACGACTTAAACACGTCCAATACGGTTTGTTTTCAAGACGTACAAATCTGGATGTCTTAAAGACGTACAAAATTAGATGTCCTAAAGACGCCTTGTTTTGTAACAAAGAACGTCCTATAGACGCCTTTAAAACATCGTTTGGATTTTAACGTATGTATTCAAAACGTCACGAACATCGTGAACAAACGTATTTAAGATGTCTTTAAAATATGTCTGTGCTATCTGGGTAGTGTCATTCTTTATTAAGTAAAAATAAATCTTTTTGTAATACATGTAGATCATTATGTTTTGTCTTGCGGAATTTAAAAAAAAAAACACTCATTTTATTATGTAAACGATTTCATTCAATTTATTTCTATATATTTTTTTCTTGTGTCTTATTTATCGTTACTTATTTATTTTAAATTTTACGCTTTGAACTTGCTTTATACCAAAAAGAATGAAGTACTAATAACATAAATACAAGTTCGTTGGTGTCAGAAGATGTTCAGTGACGTTATGAGTCCTCTCTTTATTACCTAGTCTAAGAGTTACGTCTGCCACTCTTCTTTATATTTCCTTCTTTTATGCTGCCTCTAACTGTCAAGTCAATCAGCCAATTATGTAGTTTGCAATGGTGGCTCCAAATAGTATGCTTAGCAACTAACAACTTGTTATCAATGCAGTGCATTTAAACGTATTATTTTATCTATGGGTCCATCTAAGTTTGGGTTGCACGATCATGGAAGAATTATTAGATTTAAGGTCGATATCATCACCTCTGAGTAACGTTTCATGTAGGTTTTACTTGACAGATTAATAAAAAATAGCCCTATAGTTTAATCAGCAAGTAGTTACTTTCAACTTTACTTAGAGGTGAAAAGACTGGCCCTAAATCACAATACACAAATACCGGTATGTTCTTGCGCATATTAGCTCTATCCTTATGACATGAGATGACGTCACGTGGCATAAAAATCCGACGCATCTACATAGATAAACAGAAGTAACGAGATGTTATCAATAATAAAAAACTGAAACATTACTTCATTGTTAAAGGTTGTGGTTTTTATGAAGTGAAAGCAGAAAAGTTATTGTATAAGTACAAATATTGCACAAATATTATGAACATTTAGTTCATTTAAAATATATAATATACTTTTTACAAGTAGTCACAGCACAATTAGATCTTTCATATTTTTTTATTGACACAATAAAATTGCTGAAGTTACCATATTTTAATTTAAACTCTTTAAAAACATCTAAAAATGGAAACGATAAAATCAAAATAATTTACACTCTTCAAATAGATACAAAAAAACAAACAAACAAACAAACGAACGAACGAACGAACGAACGAACGAGCGAGCGAACGAACGAACGAACGAACGAACGATCGAACGAACGAACGAACGACCGAACGAACGAACGAACGAACGAACGAACGAACGAACGAACGAACGAACGAACGAACGAACGAACGAACGAACGAACGAACGAACGAACGAACGAACGAACGAACGAACGAACGAACGAACGAACGAACGAACGAACGAACGAACCAACGAACGAACAAACCAACAAACGAACAAACAAACAAACAAACAAACCAACAAACGAACAAACAAACAAACAAACAAACAAACAAACAAACAAACAAACAAATAAAACAAACAAACAAACAAACAAACAAACAAACAAACAAACAAACAAACAAACAAACAAACAAACAAACAAACAAACAAACAAACAAACAAACAAACAAACAAACAAACAAACAAACAAACAAACAAACAAACAAACAAACAAACAAACAAACAAACAAACAAACAAACAAACAAACAAACAAACAAACAAACAAACAAACAAACAAACAAACAAACAAACAAACAAACAAACAAACAAACAAACAAACAAACAAACAAACAAACAAACAAACAAACAAACAAACAAACAAACAAACAAACAAACAAACAAACAAACAAACAAACAAACAAACAAACAAACAAACAAACAAACAAACAAACAAACAAACAAACAAACAAACAAACAAACAAACAAACAAACAAACAAACAAACAAACAAACAAACAAACAAACAAACAAACAAACAAACAAACAAACAAACAAACAAACAAACAAACAAACAAACAAACAAACAAACAAACAAACAAACAAACAAACAAACAAACAAACAAACAAACAAACAAACAAACAAACAAACAAACAAACAAACAAACAAACAAACAAACAAACAAACAAACAAACAAACAAACAAACAAACAAACAAACAAACAAACAAACAAACAAACAAACAAACAAACAAACAAACAAACAAACAAACAAACAAACAAACAAACAAACAAACAAACAAACAAACAAACAAACAAACAAACAAACAAACAAACAAACAAACAAACAAACAAACAAACAAACAAACAAACAAACAAACAAACAAACAAACAAACAAACAAACAAACAAACAAACAAACAAACAAACAAACAAACAAACAAACAAACAAACAAACAAACAAACAAACAAACAAACAAACAAACAAACAAACAAACAAACAAACAAACAAACAAACAAACAAACAAACAAACAAACAAACAAACAAACAAACAAACAAACAAACAAACAAACAAACAAACAAACAAACAAACAAACAAACAAACAAACAAACAAACAAACAAACAAACAAACAAACAAACAAACAAACAAACAAACAAACAAACAAACAAACAAACAAACAAACAAACAAACAAACAAACAAACAAACAAACAAACAAACAAACAAACAAACAAACAAACAAACAAACAAACAAACAAACAAACAAACAAACAAACAAACAAACAAACAAACAAACAAACAAACAAACAAACAAACAAACAAACAAACAAACAAACAAACAAACAAACAAACAAACAAACAAACAAACAAACAAACAAACAAACAAACAAACAAACAAACAAACAAACAAACAAACAAACAAACAAACAAACAAACAAACAAACAAACAAACAAACAAACAAACAAACAAACAAACAAACAAACAAACAAACAAACAAACAAACAAACAAACAAACAAACAAACAAACAAACAAACAAACAAACAAACAAACAAACAAACAAACAAACAAACAAACAAACAAACAAACAAACAAACAAACAAACAAACAAACAAACAAACAAACAAACAAACAAACAAACAAACAAACAAACAAACAAACAAACAAACAAACAAACAAACAAACAAACAAACAAACAAACAAACAAACAAACAAACAAACAAACAAACAAACAAACAAACAAACAAACAAACAAACAAACAAACAAACAAACAAACAAACAAACAAACAAACAAACAAACAAACAAACAAACAAACAAACAAACAAACAAACAAACAAACAAACAAACAAACAAACAAACAAACAAACAAACAAACAAACAAACAAACAAACAAACAAACAAACAAACAAACAAACAAACAAACAAACAAACAAACAAACAAACAAACAAACAAACAAACAAACAAACAAACAAACAAACAAACAAACAAACAAACAAACAAACAAACAAACAAACAAACAAACAAACAAACAAACAAACAAACAAACAAACAAACAAACAAACAAACAAACAAACAAACAAACAAACAAACAAACAAACAAACAAACAAACAAACAAACAAACAAACAAACAAACAAACAAACAAACAAACAAACAAACAAACAAACAAACAAACAAACAAACAAACAAACAAACAAACAAACAAACAAACAAACAAACAAACAAACAAACAAACAAACAAACAAACAAACAAACAAACAAACAAACAAACAAACAAACAAACAAACAAACAAACAAACAAACAAACAAACAAACAAACAAACAAACAAACAAACAAACAAACAAACAAACAAACAAACAAACAAACAAACAAACAAACAAACAAACAAACAAACAAACAAACAAACAAACAAACAAACAAACAAACAAACAAACAAACAAACAAACAAACAAACAAACAAACAAACAAACAAACAAACAAACAAACAAACAAACAAACAAACAAACAAACAAACAAACAAACAAACAAACAAACAAACAAACAAACAAACAAACAAACAAACAAACAAACAAACAAACAAACAAACAAACAAACAAACAAACAAACAAACAAACAAACAAACAAACAAACAAACAAACAAACAAACAAACAAACAAACAAACAAACAAACAAACAAACAAACAAACAAACAAACAAACAAACAAACAAACAAACAAACAAACAAACAAACAAACAAACAAACAAACAAACAAACAAACAAACAAACAAACAAACAAACAAACAAACAAACAAACAAACAAACAAACAAACAAACAAACAAACAAACAAACAAACAAACAAACAAACAAACAAACAAACAAACAAACAAACAAACAAAACAAACAAACAAACAAACAAACAAACAAACAAACAAACAAACAAACAAACAAACAAACAAACAAACAAACAAACAAACAAACAAACAAACAAACAAACAAACAAACAAACAAACAAACAAACAAACAAACAAACAAACAAACAAACAAACAAACAAACAAACAAACAAACAAACAAACAAACAAACAAACAAACAAACAAACAAACAAACAAACAAACAAAATACTTATAATTCTTATTTAAAATTCCAAATATGAACGTGTATCACTCTTTCGTATCAATACATCTTTTTAATTAGAAATAAAACTGTATTAAAAAATAATTCTTATTCAAACATCAATTAAATACTGTTTGCTTTATGCCACGTTACGTCATGGGAGAAATAGAGAAAGAAAAATGGAATTTAGTGATAGTTACCAACATTAACTTTTATTGATCCAGATAAGTTTGAAGATGAAGATGAAGTTAAAATTAGAACGAATGGCAGTTTATCAAGATTACAATAATAAACGGTTTATGAAATATATTAGAAGTTCATTATAATGACAATTTTATATTTAAAGTTTTACATATGTGTAAATTTAAAGATAATTTGTGAATTAGAATATTAAAAAAATTGGTAGAAAGGATAATTAATTTTATTTTAGACATTAATTAATTATTATTTGTAACCATTTATAATAAATTATTTTCTTACCATTATATACATCACAGCTGGTTTAACATATTCTTTTGAGTTGATTTTCACATCGAAATATTTCTTAGCGGCATAATTAACGAAAGCACTTATCGTTTCCACAGGTCTTGATGGATCAAACATAGCAGCTTTTGGAAATCCTTGGCCCTTGAAGTATGTATTGAAGAAAAGTTGTCCGCCAGCAATATAGCTGAAATAACATTTTTTAGATTGATTATAGCAATAAATCAAGTATCAATAATAATTCATTTGTAATTTATCTAACGCCATCCCTTCAAGAGATTAGAAAATTACCCAAGAAACAATGAATTATCGGGATATTGCTAGGCCTTTTGGTGTAATTGAAGTGAAATTTAATGCGATGATTACAAAAAAAAGCCTACTTTTTGCCTATCGATGTTGGTTGATGTGGCCTTATGAAAGGTATTGAGTAAAAGCATAGCATGGTAAAAATCAAAAAGCTTTTAACTATTATTGCCATATCGCCATCACTATCTAACAAGTTAGCATTTCGTTGATAGATAATCGGTGAAATAGTTTTATTAGTTTAAAAAAAAGAAGAAGAATTAAGGTAGGGAATACATAACTTGTGTATTTGAAAGTTTTTAGTGTCTGAAACTTGGAACTTATGTCTCCTATTCAAATATGGATATTCTGGAGGAATACAGTCTTTCAATCGAAAATTGGGAGATGACAACTCCATAGGAGTTGAAGCTTCTTGACTATTAAGTTGTGTTAAACAATTTAAGTTCTTAGGTTCTATGCTAGAGGGGATAAAAAGAAGAACGACAAGTGAGAGAACTACACAAAAGCAGCATAGGAATGGGAGTTAGTGGACAAAAGACTTATACCCACTCTATATCTATGGCTCAAAAGAAAGCATGAAGAAATGACATATCACTTTACCCAATTATTCTTTGGAAATGGATGCTTTTAGTTATATAGATGTAGATTGAAGGTAACACATAGTGAAGAATGCATATATTGCGGAATCATATTTACGCCCAAGCATACCTTTTTCGAGTGTGATAGATGTATAACTGGTAGAACTGAAGTAGAAAACAAGATTGGACAGGTAATATCAGAAAATATACTGAAGAAAATGTTAGAAAAGAAAGAAACTTGGAATACCATAAGTAAGTTCGCAAAACGTATTACAGAAACGAAAGAGAAGGACGTAAGAGCACTAGATGAAAAAGTAAGGGTCACGTAAGAGCACTAGATGAAAAAGTAAGGGTCCAAAATAACTAAATCTTCGCTCTCCTGAAGCAATGCCTACTGCAGTTCATGAGCAGCCACTCAAGTGGGTATATTAAGAGACCTTTTTATATTAAAAAAATGCAATCCTCAATTTAGTGAAATATATAAAGAATGTAAGAAAAATAATTCCTTTTTATTACAAACAAAGAAAAAAGAACACTATCAAAAACGTATTCTAAGATCAGACAATACTAATAAGGCTTGTTGAAATGTATCAGAAATTCTTTCCAAACTACTCTCATAGAATAGGACGAGATGTTATTGGATGATCCACGGGAGGTAGCTGCAGAGTTTATTAGTTTTTTTAAATATGTTTCTAGTAATTTGGTTGACAAAATAATAAGACAGTCTACGAGTAACATCAAATAAAGATTCTTTTTTCCTCACTCCATTTGGAAAATTAAAACCAAAAGATCTTCTGGATATGATGACGTACCATCTTATGTACTAAAACAAGTATTAGATGTTTTCTCTGAACCATTAACATATTTGGTAAACTTATCATTTGAGAGAGAGGCAGTTTTCCTTAAGTTTTAAAACTGTGGAAAGTTTTACAATTGCACAAGAAAAATGATCGAAGACAAATATAAAACTATAGACCTGTTGCTATTCCCTGTGGTCTGTCTAAAATCTTTGAATAGGCTATTCTTAATCGTCTTCTATCTTTCCTGAAAAGGTACAGCATTATAACAGGAAATCAATAACTGCTATGCTTTCATTCTACATTAAAATTATTCACCATTTGAAGAAATCTGAATGCCCAGCTGCTATCTTTTGTGATCTCAGTAAAGCTCAATATTTTAGTACCAAAAAAAAATGGTAAAATTCATTTAAAGGAAAACCACAATTACTATTATCAGGTGAGATTTCTGACTAAATTTTAGAGTAATTTAATGAAAGTTATATTTTCTAACAAATTAAAAATTATTATGTTTTTAGATTCAAGGACAACTCGGTATCTCACGAAGAAGAATGTGCCATTTTATAGTTTATGTAGGAGACGAGAATCCTCTTTTTATATATATATTTTGATGATTTTTTTTTTAAAAATCTAATAGAGAAACTGAGAGTTTTTTTATGAGCATTGTGTGGGCCCGGAAATAATTTTGAATGGAAGAGGTAGAAAATTAAAGTGCAGAGATTCGCCGAAGAGTAAATAAATTATGTAATATCTTTTTAAAATTAATAATGTTTTTGTTTTAAGTTTTTTGATTTTATTTAATTTACCTATTTATACAAAATTTCGTGAAATACAGGCACCTAGCTAATCTGCTAATATTGTATATCTAATTTATTTTGAAATTTTATATATTTAACTCATTAAAACTAAAAAGTGGTACTTTTATTAAAGGTGTATTTATAAAGCTTTTATTTACTTTCAACCCTTTCCAACTAAGTCAACACTTTAATTGAAAAGACTTGTAGAGAACTGGTCAAAAAACTTAACTCTGTTTATACTTGAAGTCAATTAGTTATGGTGTATTTTGAACAAGTAGTCTCACGTCTAAGATACGGTGTATGCTTATAAGGAAATTGAATCTACTCTAAAAATGTTTTCCATGCTCAAAAAAAGTTCCTGAGAAGCATTGCTAAAATCTCACAAAGATTCTCTTGTCGACCATACTTCAAGGAATATGGCATATTACACATGGATTCTCCACACTATCCTATTAAGATTGACCCAAGCAAAAGGATGTTTTTAAGGGATTTCACCTCAAAGAAAACTACCTTTTTAATATATGCATTTTATAATCATATTGCATTTTTTTCGTACAACCTCGATTTTAATTTAGTGCTAAAATTATAAATCAAGAAATTTGTATTTTTGCAAATCAAAACTTCAACATTTTAATACCAATTTTTTTGCTATTAAGCGTGCGAAGATTTTAGGTTATCTCTTTTAATATTATATAGGGGCGGTATTTTACCTGTTTGCCCCATGGCGGCGACACTGAACGGTGCTACTGGTCAAGGAGGCACTACCGAACAGTCAGTATTAACATTGTAAAAGGCCTGTAGTTTCCAGTTAACTTTACTTCAATGGGCCATTAATTGTCAATATATTTATTTCTACAGAACTATAAATGCCAGTCTTCTCTTTCACAATAGAAGGGCAACAGTTGTGCATTTTATTCCTCTACACAAAATATTTGGTAATGTTTTACAAACGGGTTTATATTTTTTTCAATTCTTTAATTTTTAAAAAGATTAACTTACGCAATTTAAGAAGTACCTACCTACCAAGTTTTACTTACTGATAAAAATAATGATAATAGTAAATTAATCACCTTCTAATTATTGTGCTTACTAGTATTTAAAATACGTGTAGTAAAAGCCTTTATCAATAAATACAGTGTGCTTCATAATAGGTATGAATTATTTTTTAATTTGGTGTCATCGGCAGTCAAGGTCATTAGCCTCTAGCCTCGTGTTCTGTGTAGGATTTGTTACTGTTTCCCAGGACCAATTTAGGAACAGCACTATTAATTATTGTTTCTTTTATCTAAGGTTAATTAGAACCCAACAGTGAATGGTCGAGTGGGGAATCCTACCAAGGTATCAGAATTAATTTTAAATAATTAAATTAAATTAAAAAAATCCCGGCCAACGGTGGTATGAAAAATTGTGCAGTTTTCTAGTATATTTGTAGAAGAAAGTCAGTATCTTGAAATGAGTGGATTTTGATATTTAATTGCGTGTTTGGTAAGATATTTTTTACATCTCTCTGTGTAAACGTAATGTTATCTTTAATCAGGGCTCCCGCAACCGCGCGTGCAACGCGTGCACCGCACGCGGGCGCACCTCTAAAGGGGCGCCGAGCCGGAGGTCTATATACAATTCGAATTTTTAATTTTTCTAAAGATTCCAATGAACAAGGCACTAAGACACTAAAGAAATCAAAAATGTTTTTATCTCAATTCATGATAATATAATCAATATTATTATCGAAGTTTATGTTCGTTGATATAATGACCTATTCGTATTGTGACAGAAAACATATTTTTTAAATCAAATAGCTATTCAATTAGCATTAATTATTAAATATAATCAAATCAATAGGTTAGTTAATTCTGTGTGTAACATGCAATACCATGAATACCCGTATAAAGTATAAACTTGTCGATTTTTCCTTCAGACTCGAATACTCTACAAACTACGTTTTTCCTGTCAAGACTCGAATATTGTACGACGAGTAAGTTTCATATTCGATTTTTCCTGTCCAGACTTGAAGACTCATCTACGAACCACGAGACCACGAGAATTAAATATAACTGCAGGAGGCGTCGTAATCCAAATAGTTAATATTTTCCTCGGCTACGTGAAGGTCAAAAACCAAGACGTAAAGTTATAGTTATAAATATTCGACGGAATGCTTTATATTTTGTGTTAATTGCGTTGTAATTAAAATTTATGAAATGGTAAGTACCTACCCACATAATACCTATGTATTTGACTTGATTTAAGCCCGATTCACCTGTTCCCATTTCACCTGACCAATTAAAATTTCCCAATTCGCCTGACAAGCTCAAATTGTGGTATTGTTTCGCCTGACGTGGATTTTGATATGGTGCCTGCTTTTTTTTTATCATAAGAGCCATTTTCAAAATTCATGCAAAATTTGATTTATAAGGATAATTTGATTTGAAACAAAATAAACTGCATTTATTGACATTATTAAGCATTTTGTACCAGTGTTTTTAAATCAATTATTTTTAAATTTTCTAAACCATCTTAATAATATTTCCTTTAAATCTTTTTTCATAGATATACTAAGTTCTTTTCTAAAATAATGTATAGTTGAAATTATTACTGGAGAAATTTTAGTTTTTAAATATATTTTTTTTGTCCTGGCCGGTCATTGGGACACATAAAAAATTTCTAAACTCAAATAGTTTAATCACTTCGAAACTTCTCTATGCTAAAACTTTTCCTCTGTTTATATTTCATTTTATTTTTTATCAACTTAACTTTCCTCTCTCATCTTGTGTCGAATTTCTCTTGCAGAATGAAAGAACCTGTTGTCGGGCCCCCCTAACAGCGGTGCCGGGCCACCATTTCAGCCCGGGCCCCGGGAATTAGTCCCGGCTACCCCCCCCCCCCCTCTAGTCGGCCCTGTCCACAATGCATGTCGATCTTTACAGAAACAAAGAATAGACTATTCACAATACACAACAAAGTAAAATGGGTTGCATATCGACCAGACCAATCAAATTCAAATAAAAGTCAGTTAGTAAATGGAGAGGGAAACATGTAACAGTTATTTTTAGCGGTAAAACAGACTTCAGATAGCCATTAGCACTCAAGCTGGTAACATCTCAAATTTGAAATCATTCTTTAACTTTTAACAAATATGTACATTCACATTTATATATCTTAACAAGTTCTTATTGTTGAAATAAACAAGTTGTGCTTATGTTTGAAAATGTTTTACTACAGTCAAGCTGCAACACCAGGTAACCTATCCATTCTACGTAGAAGCAGTATTCATAAGGTTAGCTCAAAATTTCAATAGCTAGGCCGCCAAACTAAAGAGGCGATAAGGTAAAATAAAATACCCCCTCATCGCCCCGACACTTATTATTACTTATTTTTTAGTAATAAATTTCTTTACAGCAAATACATATTTATTACCTGAGCAGGTTATGAGAATCGCAACTATTTTTTTCCGTTTAACATGTAGTCAGGCAAAACCCCAGCGTACCAAATTTTTATGTCACGCGAAACGGGAATATACCTTTGACTTTGACTTACTTCGGCTATTAATAAGATATTGTGGAAAATACTACAAAAGTAATTCAATACTTTTCACATCTGAAAATCGGAAAATGTGATTTTTTTCCTGTGTGGTAAATTAGGTCTAAAAAATATGTTTATTATTTTTTCTGTTAAAGTTTGTGCACTAAAACCTGAATTATTCTCAATATTAATTTTCCAATTTTTGATCTAGTATTCCTTAATTTCTAGGAGCTACAGAAGAGAAAACGACCTTCTGGTGCAAAATTTCGAGAACAAAAAAAAGTTAGAGTCCAAGAGAGGGAGAAGATGGCTGGCAGTATGAAACATTTCTTGCGAAAAAGTCAAGTTTCCAAAACTGAAACGATAGAGGAAGGTGAAAATACAGTTTTTGAAGCAGCTGCACCACCAGCTTCTGCAACATGTGAACCATCAACATCATCATCACTTTCCGAAAATATATTCTCTATAGAGTCGACCATCTCAACAAAGACGGCTACAAGTAACACTTCTGACGATGAAGTTTCTACTGAAGCGGTAACTGAGAATACTAGTATTCTTATATCAGAGGACCCTGGTTTATGGCCCAGAAGCATTACCAACGAAGAAGTTAGAATATTGGTTGACCGTGGTTCTTCTTTGATAGGAAAAAATTATCAATTTCCAGCTAATAAAGACAAAAGAAAATTTTCAAGTAAGTACTTTGTCAGAAAACTAGGAAATGGAGAAGAAGCAAATAGAATTTGGCTCATAAAAATCGATATTTTGTTTTCATTGTAAAATTTTCAGTAGTTTTTCTGTTACTCATGGTTTTTCTGATTGGCAACATGTGTCTTTAGCCATAAAAAGACATGAAACATCAATTGTACATAATGTTCATATGAATACATGGATGAATTTAAAAAAAAAATTAAAATTATCCACAACTTGCAGTTGTCAAGTTTTTATTCAGACAATGTCTATAGCGTTCCAAGGTTCTTCTAAAATACTTTTTGAATTTGATAATAGAAACTTCCTTAAAGCTATCGAGATGATTTCCTCTTTTGATCCTGTAATGAGAGAGCACATTAGTCGAGTGCAAAGCTGACAAACAAATTCTTTTAGATACAAAACGAAATTATTGAATTAATGTGTTTAAAGTAAAAAATAATATTTTGAATATGGTTCGCAGTTCCAAATATTATTCAATAATTTTAGACTGTACGCCGGATACAAGTTATGCCAAAGAATGCGTTATTGCGTTATGTCGTTCTAAATGACATTTCTAAAAAGGCTCAAATACAGAAAGTTTCATAGCATTCGACCCAATATCCGACTCGACAAGGGAAGGGCTATTTGATTTTGTCATTGGACTTTTGAAAATGAAAAATTTGAATCTGGATATTAAGACATGAGAGGTCAAGGGTATGATAATGGTGCAAATATGCGCGGAAAACATACTGGTTTACAAAAACGCATACTCGATGCTAATCCCAGGGCATTTTTTGTGCCATGTACTGCACACAGCTTAAATTTAGCTGGAAATTATGCTGCTAAAGTTTTAAATGAAACAATTAACTTTTTCAATATTGTACAAGAACTTTATGTATTTTTCTCTTCATCCACAAAAAAGGTGGGATATTATAAAAAAGCATGTCCCGAAGTTAAATCTAAAACCCCATAAAATGATACTTTTAACATAGAAGCTAGGCATAAAGCAAGTTCTATGCTATTAAGTATCCAATCTTTTAAATTTATTTGCAGTGTAATAATTTGGTATGATGTTTTATTCCAGATTGGCATTGTAAGCAAAATAATGCAAAGTGTAACGACTGATATTAAAGTGTGCCAAAACTATTTAAAGAATCTAGTTGATAATTTTAAAAATTATAGAGATGATAATGTTTTCGAGGAAAAACTTGCTCAAGCTGGAGAACTATCAGCCTCCATTAAATACTGTTAGACGAAAGTATAAACCAAAACTGTTCGATTATGAACAGTGAGATGAGACACCTCAAGATCCAAAAACAGCGTTTAAAATAAATTTCTTTATAAAAATAATTAATCAAACACTAAGTTCTTTAAATAATAGATTTGAAATGTTATCTGATTACGACAAAGTTTTTGGTGTTTTTAATAATATTTTTAAATTAAATGACGAGGATCTTTTAAAATGCTGTCGTGCTCTACAGCAAAAGCTAACTGATTAGAAAAAGGAGGAGGCTGACGTAGAAGAAAATGATTTATTTAATGAGATAAAAGCCCTAAGATTGTTTTCATTACCTGAAGCGTCAAATCCCCTCGACATTTTAAATATATATTTGAAAACAATCTAACTTCATCTCTACCAAATATTACCATTTCGTTAAGAATCCTGCTTACTTTACCTGTATCTGTAGCTTCTGGTGAGAGATCCTTCTCAAAATTAAAAACAATTAAAAATTATTTGAGGTCTACTATGTCACAAGAAAGATTATCGGGTTTGGCAATCTTAGCTATGGAGCAAGAGATCCTCGATAAAATTGATTTTGACAATATTATAAAAGAATTTGCAGCAGCCAAATCCAGAAAAAACCTATTTAATTTTTAGATAATTAAATGTTTTATTTGTTTACTGTTTGGTTTGTTTTTTCGTTTGTAAGAATAAAATATTGGTTTTTAAAATATCTGTTGTTTCATTACAAAATTAAAATAAAATGTGTTTTCGCAATTCGTTTAAAAGTTAAACGACTACAAGAATATTACAGCAAACCAGGAAATTTAAAAAAACATATGTAACAGCTTAAAGTTATTACTCTTCAAAATATTATTTATATAAGTACGACATATATTTAAAGGGCGCCAAAATATTTCCGGCACGCGGGCGTCGATAACCCTGTGTCACAGTTTAGTTTTGTTTTCTATTTTATTTCTCTCTGTAAAAGTATATTTTTTTAATATAGTTAAAACAATTAGCACCTTGTTCAAATTCAGACCCATCATAAAAGTTTTCAAATAAGCAACTGAGAATTCACCCCCTATTTTCTTTAATTGTACTTACGTTTTGTAAACTTTTGGTTCAGAAGCATATTGCAAGAAACTCGCAATCCTATCAGTCACCAGGCTAATCCATTGTCTCCTATAAGAATGATTTTCCATCATCTCACCAAATTTCTTATAACTAAACCTTCCTTTTTCATCGAAAAATATTTTAAAGGACTTTTCAGCTCCTAGAGCACTTATCGTTTGTTTTCCAATATCAGAATGAATAAAATGATCGAAAAGAATATGAAATTTTTCCAGTAATGGCGGCATTAGCCATGAATGTCCTTCGTGGCTTTTTTCTCTTTTATCAGCTTCTGGTCCTATGAAAGCATTTATACTTTGTAGAATGGTTGGTAACAGTGATAAAAAGTTTATATCTTTAGTTTTCTTTTCTTTTTTGTCTCCGGAATTCAAGAAGTTTCCAGCTAATGACAATATATCGTCCATATTCAAATCTGAATTAGTTTGCGCTTTGGTGTCAATCTTTTTAGATTCAGAACTACGCTTAACTTCTGGAGTTTCCTCTTGAGCTAGGTTTGAAAATAAATTTAACATTGTTCCGATCATCGCAGGGTTCATTCCTCCCTGACCACCTTGACCCATCAAGGACCCAAGTCCTTGCAACAAATTTGCAACGCCTTCTCCTTGGTTTTGATTATCTCCAGACTTTTCGTCAGATTGACTTAAAAGTGATCCAATATTTTGCAATAAATCTGCAGCGCCACCTGCTTGTTCTTTATTTTTTCCATCATATTGACTCAAGAGCGATCCGAGACCTTGCAATACATTTGCAGCGCCACCTCCTTGTTCGCCTTGGTTCATAAGACTACTTAATCCTTGCAGCAAAATTGCAGCGCCACCTCCTTGTTCCTGATTTCCTTGTTCTCCTTGGTTTAGAAGACTACTTAGTCCTTGTAACAAATTTACAGCTTGATTTCCTTGAGCGCCTTGTCCTAAGAGACTTCCAAGTCCCTGTAGTAAATTTGCAGGGCCTTCACCTTGTTTTTCGTTATTAGTTTTGGTCTGCATAGTTGACATAATAGTGCCAAGGCTTTCAAGTATATTTGGTGTGTCCGAATCTGTAAATAACAAAATTAATATTGTTATTGGTTTTTAAAGCAAATGAATTTACATTTGTGGGTGAAAGAAATAATGGTTTAATTCCTGAAGATTTAACAAATTGTAGAAAAGGAAAAAAGTATAACTCGATTTTTGAAATATATATGAGGAGCTATACAAATAATTCATTCTGATCTAACTAAAAGGAAATGAAGGTGAAAATTGGTTTATTTCATCAATTTAGATGTCATAGATATTATTTTTAACAACCAATGAAATCATTTTATTGTATTTTTTGTTTAATTTTTTATTTTGGACAAGTTCGCGTTTGACTAAACAATTTGGACACGTTCGCGTATTCAGTCATGGAATTGTATGTTTTATGAAGTTTCTTGCTATTGAGATCAAATCTAAGGTACACTCCCTTAGATTTGCTTCTAGAATAGTGACTCTCATAAGCAGACAGGGAACCAATGTATTGTCTAACAAAATTTAAGTGGCTTTTTCTATCACCACTCCTGTTTTCTGTGATGTCTATAACCAAATTTTTTTGCAAAGGCTGTTTAAGCCTGTAGATTTCATCTAAACTATATGAAGAAAAAATTCTTGCAGACAGAGATCTGAGAATGCCTACAATCGAAAATGAGAGGAAAACCATCGCAAAAAATTGAAAAGATTCCTATACTCAAACAAATAATGATTGAGAGTGAAAGCAGGTAGAAATACGACCAAATCGGAGGCGTGCTTATTATTTTTGAGAGGGTACAATTATTTAAAATATTCATACAATTTCTTTTATTTATTTCATGAAAACTTTGCAATATCGTAATTTACCTAATCGTTGTAGTCATTAGTGGGGCTTTATGAAAACGGAGTAATAATTGTGGTAATTATAATAGGAACCAAATAAATTAAGAATATTAATAAAAATCACAAAATATATTTCAAATTAAAAATAAGAAAG
Source organism: Psylliodes chrysocephalus (assembly GCA_927349885.1). NCBI lineage: Eukaryota > Metazoa > Arthropoda > Insecta > Coleoptera > Chrysomelidae > Psylliodes > Psylliodes chrysocephalus. The sequence goes on from OV651830.1 coordinate 20,647,053, forward strand.
ATTAATCAGGGGTTGGTTTGGTGACAGAAACAATATAATCAATTTTACTATTTTAATAATGAATTTAACTTTATTTCACAAATTAACGTATATTTATATATTATGTCGCGGCCGAAGTCAGTAAGGCTGTCTCTTAAGTTTCTTCTTGGGTTACACATACAGAAGTATTACTTAAATTTTAAATTAAAATCATAATGACGGATATTGCATATCCAATGCAATTGATATTTTTATTTTGTTTTGTTTAGTTATTTTTAAATTTTTATATTTTTTAATCTTTTTTATATTATATTTAGTTTTTAATTTACTTCGCTTTGTCTATAAAATTTTTGTAATTTTTCAATGACAATAAAGCATATCTCTATATATATATATATATATATATATATATATATATATATATATATATATATATCTCTCCCGGTTTACCTGCAGTTCCTCGAAACTAGCCAGCCTTACCCAAGAAACCCTAATTGGGTTCGGCCAACATTAAAAGACATTATAAAGCTTAAATTACTATTTGATTGGTACTTAAATCATAAAAGTTTACACGCACCTATCATTTCGGAAATCCCTAAGTAAGATAATTAGTTTGGATATAACCTACAGGATTATGTTTTCTTGACCGCCAAACATAATAATAATAATAATGTTTATTTCAAATTTATGTAACAATGTACAAATTGATACAATAATAATAATTAAATAAATAAACATTTGTATCCTGCTGAGACATTGTTCATGTCTGTGTACAAGAATTAAAAATACAAATTTATATAATAATTTCTAAATGGTAATAGTGAATGGTAAAAATAAAAATTATACCTAAATATATAGACTTCTTTTTGTGTACAAATTTTCTTCTAATCTTCAACCTCAAATTCGTCACTGCTGCTACCGCTATCATCAAAGTTAATTATGATTGGTTCAATATTGTGTTCAATACGGTTGTCTACGTCCCACATTTTTTGCTCTTCTTTTAAAACATGCTGAATGCATTTCTACCAGTCTTCTGCAGAAGCATTTTGAATGGCTTCTTGTAGGTAACGTTGCACGTCCACTAATTTAAATGTTCTGTTTTCTCGTGCCACATATCCTTTTACTTGCGCCCAGATTAATTCTATTGGGTTTAATTCGCAGTGGTACGGTGGTAACCTTAATACTGTAATTCCACGACTTAACGCCATTTCATCCACTGCGAATTTTTTATATTTGTCTCTGTGTAATTTTGTTAACTGAAGTAGTTCTGCCTTTAAACTATCTTTTTTATATTGGATGTTTTTATTAATTAACCATTCTTGAATTGCTCGTTTTTTCCATGATTGTTTCGGTAATGATTCTAAATACCGACTATGATATGGGGCATTGTCCATGACGACGACAGACCCAGGTTCCACAAGTTGAATGATGCCTTTAAACCATTTTTCAAACACCTCCGCATTCATCTCTTCATGATAGTCGCCTGTTTTCTTGGATTTAAATATTAATTCACCATTTGGTAAAAATCCACTGTCGCTTCCTATATGCGTAACTATCAGACGACTACCTTTTCCAGACGGCTGTTTTAACCCAGTTGACAAGCCTTCAATAAAGGCTTGTCGTGCACTTGTTATATGACCATCCTGCCATACTTTTTTGACCGTATGTCCTTGGTTAACCCACGTCTCATCCATGTAGTAAATTTTTTTTTTTTATATTCCGAAATTCCTCAATTTTTCGGAGATAATTTCTTCTCCATACTATTATTTCCTGACGTTCAATGAGAATGCTTTTCCTGTCGACTTTTCCGTACGTAAATTTCATTTCGTGTAAAATTTTCCTCAAAGTTTCTTTACTCATTTGTGGGACCAATTCATGATCGCTAACTGCCTCCAGAACTTTTTGCAAAGTGAGCTCATTTCTGAAAAAGAAACTGTGAATAGTTGTGCGTATACTGTTTTTGGCTTCTTCATCAACTGTGATTTTTTTTCTTCCGCTACTAGTTTTTGGCGTTTGTACTTCCCCATGAATTTTGTTTTCTCTTAGTATTTTGTAAACTGATGATTTTGGTACACCCGTATAATCAGAGCACATATCAACTAATTTATCTTTTGTAATTGTGCAAGTTAATGATGTTGGAACGCCCGGTTGGTTATTCGGAGGTACATCCATAGAATTACAGCACATATGCACTAAGTTATCTTTTGGTCGCTGATGATCTCTTTCAAGACAGTGAAATACTCGAAGTACAATTTGTTTTTCACTTAGCGACCGAGACTTCGACCGTTTTACCTTTTTCGACGTTGAAGGCCCTTCAATGTCTTCCATTTTTTGCATAGTTTTAGAACGGTGTAGAAATATTATTATTTAATGTTTAAACACTTATTAGCACTAATATTTTCACCAATTGTTCTTACAACACGTCGATTACTTACTAACTTAACTGTAAAACTTACAATTCACACCGTATAATTCAAAACCCGATGTTACGCTCGTGGTTAGAAATACACTACTGAGAACGTCATCGACGAGATGGATTTTACGCGTAACAGACAAAGACACAAATATCGCTCCGTACACCGATGCCATTAGTTGTAACAAATACTGAACAATCCATAAAATAATTAATTTTAAATGATCAAGAAATGTATAAGTATTACTCATTACTGATTTTTGTTATAATTAATATCTTTTATTAGTACTATGATTGTATATTATCTATAATTTGCCACAACTTACAACTCTACTACTTACTCTATTTTGATTCTGCTAAAAACTAGTAAGGTAAAATTGAGATATGACAACACGGTTCACTCTCAATCATTATTTGATTGAGTTTAGACAACCGATACCAAATGAGAAGGACCAAAGCAGAGCATAGTGCGCATGTGTAGTGTATAGTTATCAGAACAGAAAGAAGAAGATACCATTGGGTGAACTCTTAGTTTTAAGCCTCTTAAGTTTACTTAAATTTACAACAAAGATAAATTGCTGGTTGGCTGAAACATAACTAGATGCAATGCAAACTAAGAAAAAAAATTCTACCCATACATTCCACCGAAGCTCTACGAGTTAGTTACTCATCCAAACCTCATTGTTGACCTATGAACTGTAGTTATTACTTCTTTAAAACAACGTTCATATTTTCATAATAAAACTCATAATATAATTAGAAATCATTTAATCGCCATGCACCTGACTCTAGCACATAAAACACCAAAGTGACCATCTTTCATCTTCATGACAATTGACAAGTAAAGTATATCTGTCAAAACTAGGAAATTACCAAAGATCAGACTGGACGTTGCCAACTTAAATGTGGCGGCAAATTTGAATATTAAAGTGACATCTACAGAACGGTGTTTTGAATACCTTTCACAATTAACCAGCGACCCAGTTTAGATATGATCTTGCCAGTTTGTCCTTCACAATGAGGTCACCATAATTAAAAGAAAAAGTTACGAAATCAATAAATCGGATCGGTAGCCTAGAGGGCTAAGGCGCTCGCATTCATTTGCGAATAATTTTGTGGTTGACAAATACTCGGCTACGAATCCTACAGAAGACCATTGTTTAATTTAAAAATAGTTAGTTTTTAAAATATTTTATTTATTTACACTACAAACCAGATTGTGGATTTATAAACTATTGATTTGCGTTTGTAGTGTCTAGTCTTTGATATATATTTAATCGGTACAAGATGGAGAGTTTCCCTGAATTCTCATAAAACAATTTACATATGAAGTAAAACCGTGACTGTACATTATATTTAGATATTTATTAATTAGTTCGTTATCATGAAGAAAATTAATATTTATGTGTCCTAGAAGCACTTGTATTAAATAATAAATTTTCACAGAAATCATTTGCGTTTATAGATAGAGAATGGTATACGCATGAAAATTTGATATTTTTACCATTAAAATTAATTTTTAAATCTACTATGTTGATGGATCCTATTTTTTCAATGGTACTAGAATAGTAAATATCATTTTTTACTTAAACCATTACTCCATCGCATTCATTAATAGGACTTTAATTATAGATGGGATCATATCCACGTATATTAAACACCGATATGTTGTCTATTTTACGGGTTTCCGTCAGTATCAAAATTTCAAATTTGCAATGAATTTCCTTGAGAAATCTGCTGGTAAATTATTGGCGTAGACTTCCACCCACTTCGTGAAATAATCCATCACCGTCATCAAGTATTTATTACCATCCTCGGTTATGGGGAATGATCCAGCAATATCTAAGGCGATCCTCTCAAATTGGCTACCAACGTTGTATTGCTTCATGGGAGCCTTCCTTTTTCGCTGAGGTCCATTACTCATAGCACAACTGGTACATTTCTTACAATAGTCCTTTACATTATCAGAACTATTCATCCAATAAAACCTTTCACGAACTCTCTGAAGCGAGATGTCCTCCTGATGGACTGTCGTGTAACTGATGAAGTACTTCGAATACTCTACTCCTTGGTACGACCAACTGTTTTCTCTTCTCGGAACCATCATTATTTTCAAGTACTCGTTTTAATAAGCCATCTTCCAGGATAAAGGAGTCCTACTAAGCCAAATACGACTTAAGTACTGGAGAGAGAATAGATACTTCTTGCCAAGTAGGTCAACGATTTTTCTCTTTCCATTGTTGCATCTTTAACACGGTATCGTTTTCTTATTCTTCCCTAATTTTAGCAGTTGACTCATCGTTGACTACATTTGTTCTTAGTAGTCCACTTACTTTGGATTTCGCTTTGTTGCAGTGGGAACACACTGCTGGACACAGTCTTCTAGAAAGAGAGTCGGCATTTCTGTGGCTTATTCTGGCTCTATATTCGATCTTAAAGTCGTTCAATCTATCTGGCGATTTGACCCTCCAGGTTTTTGAACTGTATCAACCACTTAAGAGCGGCATAATCGGTACAGATTAAGAATTTCCTTCCATATAGGTATTGATAGAAGTGTTTCACGCATTTAACAACTGCCAGGAGTTCTCTTCTCTTCTCGTAACGCAGTAATTTCGCTCAGGTTTCGAAAGCACTTTACTAAAATAACTCAGTAATCTTTCTTTCTCCCCTTGAATCTGTAAAAGCACTCCTCCAATTCCCACATTACTGTCAGTATCCAGGATAAATTTTCCATCTGGTAGTGAGTAGCCTAATATTGGCGCTGTTGTTAAATGTTTCTTTAAAGTTTCAAAGGCAGTGTAGCAGCTATTACATGTTAGTCTAATCTTAAGTCAACTCGGTAGCTGGGGAAACGTAGATTGAAGGAATAATGACATTAGTTGTGAAGTATTAATAAAATCGTAAAAATAATTTTAACATATATTTTATTGGTACAATTTGGTGACCCCGACAATAAAGATGCCTACGAATAGACAACGCCAGAGAAGTCCATTAAACAGCCAGCAGAAACAGGAATATAGTCCGACAGTTTTAAGTTCCAATCCGAAACTACCGGAATTTTGGTCACGGGACCCACATTTATGGTTCGCTCAAGTAGAAGCAATTTTTTTAACAAGAAACATATTCGATCCCCTAACTAAATATAACTACTTAGTCGCGTCATTAACTCCAGAAATTGCAACAGAAGTACGGGATATTTTATTAACAGCACCAAATAATGAGTCGTACTTAAATCTTAAACAAGAATTAACAAAACGGTTTACTTTTTCTGATACAAAAAAGGTCCAATTTCTATTGTCAACCTCAGAATGCGGTGATCGAAAACCTTCTCAAATTTTAAGATATATGCAACTCCTAGGATCTGGTTTAGAGGATAAAACACTTTTCAAGGAATTATTTCTACAACGTTTACCTTCTGAAATACGTCTCGCATTGACAGCCCACAAAGAAACAATGGAAATTAACAAACTGGCCGATATAGCAGACAACATGCTAGAAGCTATTGAAATAAGCGAGGTTAATTCCATCAAAAGTACATCAGATACTGAGCTCAAAAAACTTTCTTTGGAGGTTAACGAGCTAAAAGCAATGGTTCAGCAAATGGTTAAGCACAGTCCACCTAAAAAAGATCGCGGCGACGGTACTTTTTGTTGGTACCACTTCAAATTTGGAAGAAATGCAAGAAAGTGCGTACTACCTTGTAACTGGCAAGAAAAAAACGACAATACCAGCGAATAACGACGACGAATTTAGCTGGATTTGTTCACAACAGTCGTCTATTTTTTATCAAAGACTTTTTAACCAACAAATTATTTTTAGTTGATACTGGTAGTGAGGTAAGTGTTTTGCCACCCAATGCAGTAGATTATAAAAATAAACAAGTTTATACATATTTACAAGCTGCAAATCAGTCAAAAATATGCACATATGGATATAGGCCGTTGTCTTTAGATTTTGGTTTAAATAAAATCTTTCAATGGAAATTTATAGTCGCAGACGTTAAACAACCGATACTCGGAGCCGATTTTTTAAATAACTTTAATTTTTTAGTTGACATGCAAAATTATAAACTTATTAGTTCTATAGAAATGTCAACAATAAATGGAATTAAATCTAATAAAAAAACTTTAAAATGTACGTTGGTAACACATTAAATTTCACAAGGTATTGAGCATTTACATAAAAAATTTCCTAACCTTACATCACAAGATACTTTTTCTGGCGTAAAACACAACACTTCGCATTTTATAGAGACAAAAGGTACGCCAGTTTACTCTAAACCCCGTAGGTTACCACCAGAAAAGCTTAAAATTGCGAAACAGGAGTTTGAGAAACTATTAAAGCTAGGCATTATAAAACCTTCTTCTAGCAATTGGTCTTCACCTCTTCATATGGTTTTAAAGTCGAATGGAAGTTGGCGACCATGTGGAGATTATAGAGCGTTAAATAATAATACTATACCAGACAGATATCCTATTCCTCATATACATGACTTTGTTTCGCAACTTCATGGCACCTCAGTATATTCGAAAATAGATCTTATTCGAGCCTACCATCAAATTCCTGTAAATCCTACTGATATTCCAAAAACTGCTATATGCACTCCATTCGGTCTTTTTGAATATGTCACAATGCCATTCGGGTTAAGAAACGCAGCTCAGACCTTTCAGAGATCTATGCATGAGATTACTAATGACTTAGATTTTTATTTCGTTTACATTGACGATATTCTGATAGCAAGTAAAAACGTGAAAGAACATTTCAAGCATTTAGAAACACTTTTTGAAAGGCTCGTTAAGTATGGTATCTTGATTAACATAGATAAATGTGAATTTTCTTCACCGGAATTAACATTTCTAGGACACAGGATAAGTGCAAAAGGAATCGAACCTTCCCAAACGAGAGTAGATATCATAAATAACTTTGTAAGACCGAAAACTATTAAAGAACTTAGGAAATTTCTAGGTATGATTAATTTTTATCATCGCTTTATACCAAAATGCGCAGACATTTTACGTCCTTTAAATATTTTGCTTTCTGAATCGAAATCAAAAGCGGATGAAAATAAAATAATAGAGTAGAAAGAAACCACCATACACGCATTTGACGAAATTAAACTAACTCTATCAAAGCAGTGTTTATTAATTTTTCCAATACAAGATGCCGAAACAAGTATCATGGTTGACGCATCGGGTTCTTCAGTCGGTGCCGTTTTACAGCAAAAAGTTGATTCAAATTGGTGTCCACTATCATTTTTTTCAAAAAAGTTTACTCCTGTCGAATCTCGATATAGTACATTTGGACGGGAACTATTAGCAGTGTATTTAACTCTTAAACATTTCCGCTACTTTATCGAAGGTAGAACATTTCATATTTTAACAGACCACACATCTTTAGTTTCTGCGATTACCTCAGCATCACTAAAGTATAACCCAAGAGAAATTCGACATTTAGATTACATCGCTTCATTTACAACAGATATTAGATACGTCCAAGGCGTAGATAATAAAGCAGCTGGTTTTTTAAGTAGAATTGAAATTAACTCAATAGATTATGCAGTTCACGAGAAAATAGACTTTGGTAAATTAGATGATAGTCAACAATGTGATACAGAGCTTATGAATCTAATATCTGCAAATACTACTTCACTTTTGTTTAAAGAATTCACCTTACCCTTTTCCTCAAAATCTATTATTTGTGACGTTAGTCAAGGAAAGCCAAGACCATACGTGACAAAAGAATATAGAAAAGTAATTTTTGAAACTTTACATAACCTATCACATCCGGGGATTAAAACAACACAACACCTTATTAAATCCCATTATATTTGGCCGAATATTAATAATGATATTAAAAGCTAGGTAAAATGTTGTCTCAACTGTCAAAAACATAAGGTTACAAGGCATACAAAATCACAGTTTGGTGAATTTAGTTGTCCAAACAACCGTTTTGAAAATATTCATATTGATATTATCGGTCCCTTACCTCAATGTAAAGGATATTCATACATACTTACTTGTATCGACAGATTTACCCGCTGGCCAGAGGCTTTCCCAATGGTCGACATTTCAGCTGCAACTGTAGCAAGAACATTTATTTCCGGTTGGATATCTAGATTTGGAATTCCCAGTACGATAACCACCGATAGAGGACAACAATTCGAATCAAACTTATGGAGAGAACTGTTAAATCTCATAGGTTCTTGCAAAATTCGTACCACCGCCTATCATTCAATGTCTAATGGTATTGTAGAGAGATTCAATAAACAAATTAAAATCTCTCTAAAATGTCAATCGAAACGTTTTATTAGGTATACGTAATTCCCTGAAGGAAGATTTGGGATGTACACCCGCAGAACTTCTATACGGATCTACCCTTAAATTACCTGGTGAATTTTTTGAAAATTCTACAGAGAGTTCTTCCACATTATTTGCAGATCAATTAAAATCGTTTATGAGTAATTTAAAATTTATACCGTCAAGGCAAAACATACGTAAACATATTTTTGTTTCCAAAGACCTTAAAACTTCTACGCATGTTTTTATAAAGAACGAAAACCGTAAAACTTTTGCACAGCCTGTTTATGATGGTCCCTTTTAAAGTAATCTCAAGAAACGAAAAGTTTTTTTTGTGTTAACCTTAAAAATAAACCGACAAATATTTCCATTGATAGATTGAAACCTGCCTACTATTCGATATAAATATTGATTGCCAAAACACTTAATTATTATTATTATTTATTATTTAGTTAATTAATTGTTATATTTTATAATTGTTGTGATGTTATAATGTTTTTTTAAGAAGGGAGGTAGTGTAGCAGCTATTACATGTTAGTCTAATCTTAAGTCAACTCGGTAGCTGGGGAAACGTAGATTGAAGGAATAATGACATTAGTTGTGAAGTATTAATAAAATCGTAAAAATCATTTTAACATATATTTTATTGGTACAGGCAGTTTGGCAGTCTTCGTCCTAGCAGAATTCTCTTGCTTCTTCTGTGAGTCGCGTTAGTGGTTTAGCAATATATGCAAACATCTTTATGAATCTTCGGTAGTACGTACAAAGCCCAAGAAAACTCTTTATTTGGTGTTTATCCTTTGGTTGTGGCCACTTTTTGATAGAAGCGACTTTTTCCTTATCTACAGTCACGCAATCCTTGCTGAATACATGACCCAGGTAATTAACTTTATTTTGAAATAGTTGGCACTTCCTGGGGTTTAGCATCAGTTGGGCAGCTTGGAGTCTTTTAAAAACATCTTCTAAGTTTTTTAGATGTTCATAAAATGTCTTCCCCAAGACTATGATGTCGTCAGGCATGTTTTCCAGGATAACCCTCTCAATACATTTTCCATAAGTCTTTTAAATGTCGCGGGGATTACATAATCCAAATGGCATAACATTCAATTGCCACAATCCAGATCCGGTGGTACAAGCTGTCTTTTCTTTGTCTACTGGTTCTATTTCCACCTACCAGTATCCAGACTTCAAGTCTAAGGTAGAGAATAGTTTACTTCTGGCCAATGTGTCCAAGGTATCGTCGATACGAGGCAGAGGGTAACTGTCTTTCTTGGTAACATTGTTCAACTGACGGTAATCCACACAGAACCTCGTAGTTCCATCCTTTTTTTGAACCAGGACCACCGGAGAGACCCATGGGCTGGTAGAAGGTTCTATCACCCTGTCTTCCTGAACAATCCTTTCAGCTTCCTCTCTCTTCCTCTCTTGGCTTTTGGTAATCTTCTAGCTGATTGACGAATCGGCCTGGCGTCACCAGTGTATAAAAATGTCACGATATCGTCGTAGAAATTCTTTTATTCTCTTTTTCTCTAATTGATTCAGAGATTGACCAGCAACTGCAATCATTTGCTCAAATTTATCGTTAGAATCATCAGAAGTTGTTGTCTGACGAACGATGGAAGTTACTGGTACACAAGTTCCGATTTTGGTCCCATTCTTGGTGGAAATTGGGTGATCATTAATGTTTATGAGACCTACTGGAATTTCTTTTGATTGTTTTCTTTCCTAGGTACTAGTTTATACCATGTAGACCAATTATTTAATATGGGGTAAATATAAATATTCTCCATAAGAAGAAATAATTTAAATATTTTACTTGATTAGTACAAAATTGCAAATTCCATATTGCTTATGAATATTTTTGTTGTTGCTTCAAGTATGCAATAGTTTTATATTTTTTTAGAAATTTATAATAAATTTTAATATGTTCCAGACTTCAGAAAAAGTTAAATTTATTTGAATAAATATTCCAACAAATTTTAAAAACTTTTGTATATAATTAGTAATTAATTTGTAAAATATTAATTTAGGTTTGTTTTAAACCAAAAAATGACACGGGTTTATTGAAGAATATGTCAACATTTCACACAAATGACAAGTAAAAGATTTGTTTGATATTTGTTTCAAACTTACCTTTTTTGTTATTTTGATTAAGCATCGATCCCAATCCTTGTAGAAGTTGACCAGCATTTTCTTTGCCGAATTGAGAAAGGATATTACCCACTATATTCTCTCCATCATTTTCTAATGCGTTTTGAAATATCGATCCGATATTTTGTGCATTTTGTTCTTTTCGTATTTCATCAGCTGCTTCTTTATATGGATTTGAATCTACATCTATCTCATTATTATTTATATCTTGAATGGACCTACTGACTAAGCTAAATATGACTAGAAGAATGATTTTGCTGGCCATTTTTGTACCTGAAAAAATAAAAAAAAATAGATATTACTTGGGTTTTCTCTAAAAATAGTATATCATACACTTAGGTTGAGAAGTGATCTATTATTTATAGTGTTTTAATATCCTGAGGCGCGGAGCGCCGAAGAATATAATGTGCGAGGTTTATAATGACCTTCTTAATCTAAATATATACAGTGTGGAAAAGCCAAATGGAATAAATTCATTATTTCGATTACTGTACATATTTATAGAAAATCCCGAAACACGTCAAATTTAAATTATAAATTGACATTCTTTAAAAGGAAAATGTGATCCGTACCTTCAACCCCCTTTGTGTAACAGTTACAACCCCTAATTTTTTAAATAGGAAGTATAGGCTTGTGATATATCGTTTGAAAGGTCTCTTCATTCTCTATCCAAAAATGTTATTGTTTTTAAATTTATTGCAAAAATTAACATAAAAAAAAATAAAATCATCTTATTACCAAAATTCGCTAGAGTACCTACACTACTATTTCCCGTTTCAGTCTTTATAATAACCATATCAGTGTTCTTTTTTAATATCAGTTTAAAAAAATCCTTTAAAAAAACTATCATAGCAATATTAGTTTGTTTAAAACGATTTAGCAAATTGGTTTGTAATAATTATAACTGCAGGATATTGTCAATATTATAATTGTCGTTTGAATTTCATAAAAATTGTTAGATTAACAGAAATGCATAAAATAACAGTTTTACAGATGATTGGTTACCTGAACACAAATGGAAGTTGCTCGCCTATTTCATGAAAATCTTCCGAATTTGCCGCCTATATCGCAAGCTTAGATAAAAGAGACCAGAGATATAACATACACCGGTGTTTAACCTGCGCAAATGTTGCCAATTTCTAAAGAAAGGTTAACTGAGTAGGGGCACTGGGCAGGGACCCGAACTCTGTGACAGGGACCGCTTTGTTTATTAGCATCATAATGAAATATTAGATTTATTTAAAATATACGTTCAATGGAATTTTGTATTAAGAAATAAATATAACGTGATTTTTTAATATCAAACAGATGCCACATTTTATGTAAAGAGAAGACCTTTTATAGAATATTTCGTTAGCTATTATTTACTATGGACTTTTCTGTAAGAGACTACAGTAAAATGTTGAAATAGAATATTGTTAATCGAGTAAAAAATGGTATTCATTGTCTAAGAGTATTATTAAAAAAGCATGTGCGCAGGCGAATACTGCAAATCAATCCTTGTGAGTTGAACATTATATTTTTTCTACGACTATCACATAATATTAAAAATTAGTCAAAATGAGAAAATGCTGTTTTGTATTATATCCTCAGAAAAAGATATATTAAAGCTTGTTTCTTTAGGAATATTAATTAATATAGAGGATGAGTCACATAAAACTCTAGAAATGCATATGTCTGAAACCAGATAACACCTATTAAAAGTCATTTGGTCGCTAGGAGTGGGTGATTATCGAAATAAATGATTGATTATTAATTATAATCGATTATTTTCGATCAGTCGATGATTTTCAAATAATCTATTTTTGTTCGTATTTCCTTTCAAATCGACTACTTGATTATCTTTGAAAAATCAAAAATAATAGATTAATTAAAAAGCCAATTAACTGATAAACCAGTGTTTACAAAAAATAATAAACGAATTATCGTTTATTTTAAATAATCTATTATTTTTAAATAATCTATTGTTTTTTTCTTATTTCCATTGAAACAGATTATTCGATAATCTTTGAAAAATTTAAAATAACCGATTAATCAAAAATAATCGATTAATTAAAAAGTCGAATAATCGATTAATTGATTAAAAAAAACGAATTATTTCCTTTAAAATCAATTATTCGATCATTTTTAAAACATCGAAAATAATCGCTTAATCGAAAATAATCGATAAAGGGAAAATAACCAATTAATTAAGAAGCCGATTCTACGATAAATCGATTTTCCAAAAAAAAAAAAAAATAACTGAATTATCGATTATTTTCAAATAATCCTATTGTTTTCATATTTCATTTAAAATTGATTATTTGATTATCCTTGAAAAATCGAAAATAATCGATTAATAAAAAGCTGATTGACCGATAAATCGATAATTCTAAAAAATAACCGAAATATCGATTATATAAAATAACCGATTATATTCGATCAATCAATTATTTTCATATAATCTATTTTTTCGCATTTCTTTTAAAACAAATTATTCGAATACCTTTGAAAAATTGAAAATAATCAATTAATCGAAAATAACCAATTAATTAAGAAGCCGATTCTACGATAAATCGATTTTCCAAAAAAAAAAATAAATGAATTTTTGAGTATTTACAAATAATCCTTTCTTTTTTTATATTCTGATTGACCGATAAATCGATAATTCTAAAAAATAACCGAAATATCGATTATATAATATAACCGATTATATTCGATCAATCGATTATTTTTATATAATATATTTTTTATATTTTATAACAAATTATTCAAATACCTTTGAAAAATCGAAAATAATCGATTAATCGAAAATATTCGGTAAATCGAAAATAATCGATTAATATAAAAAGTCGATTAAACAATAAATCGGTTTTTCTAAAAAAAAAAAAAAGATTATTTTCAATAAATCGAATATTTTGAATAAATCTACTCTCTTTTTGTAATCCCTTCATAATCGATTATTCCATTATCTAAAAAAACGAAAACAATTTATTGAAAATGTTCGATTAATCAAAAATAATCGGCTTCTCACATTTTGCCACCCATCTAGTAGAGTCCAATCACGATTTTGACTCAGGGGATGGCTTTAGGGTACTCCACATTTGCCACAACAAGTTGATATTGAAACTCACAAGTCTTTTCCGAATCCACACCCACGTTCTCAGTTCTTTTTTAAAAATCTACGTTTTCCCTTAAATTATCCCCCTTTTACTTTAAAATCTCCCTATGAAATTCTATTGACTTTAATTATTAGTTATACTTATCTATTCCCTATTTTTACTCTGTCTCCATTTCCATTTTCATTTTTCAGCACATTACTTCAAAAAACAACTAACCAAATCAATAGTTTTCTCTTTTTTTTTTTTTTTTTTTTTTTTTTTTTCGTTTTCTCTTTCTTTCTTTCCTTTAATACCACTTTCCTTCCTTTTTCCGTTGATATGTTACCAACTTCTTAATTTGAACATTAAGTACATCTAAAAATTATTTTCCGACGCTAATGCTAGACTCTACGTGTAACAATAATAATTAATTTATTTCATTTTGTTTATTATTACATACAAATTCAAATAATTCATTTTAAAACCTATATTATTAATTAAGAAACATTTATTTCGCCAACGCCATCTATTAGCCGATGTCAAAATATTTAAATCTGACAACCTCTAAACTGTTTTTCTTAAATATTAGAATTGTTAATTCGTCTATTTATATCTAGAGGGCGTTAATTAGTATCTTTAATCTAAAATAAAAAATTATACCTTCAGAATTATAAACACTTCATGTTGTCTAAGAGCCCATTTTAGTTCTTGTAGGGTTTAAAAAAGTTTTAAATTTGTTTTGTCTTAATGTCTGTCCGTTCGTAAAATATTTTAATAATTTTAATTAATAGTTTTAGACCTACTTGTGTTTTGACATCAACTTTTTGTTGCAACTACTGTTTTTATGCATTTCTTAAAAAATACTCGCAAGTTATAAATTCCAAAATGGAACTTTTATTTTTTAAAATTTTATTAAGTATAAAATACACTTAAATGGATATCTGAACTAAAGCTACTTCGAATAGCTAGAGACAAATAACTATAGTCAAGTAACTAAAGACAAATAACAACAATAATAAGGTTCTACTCCTATTTATAAAGTAAAACTGATTATTAATCAAAGATAATATATAAAAGAGTCTATTATATTCTCAATATATAACTCGCATACTTGTTTTTTACACCGACCCTGTGATAATCTCTAAGCTTAGTCTTAAATAGATGAGTAATACGGGTGAGTTCTTGATATTTGACAACTTTCATAATTTTTTAAACCCACTTTATTAGTTATGGGCTCATTCGTTTTTACCTATCTATTTTAGACCATACCTGATGATGAGGATCTGATCTCCTGGAAACCGGTCGTATTAAATTACTCTTGTGAGATCTTAAGGACCACCCTTGTTTTTTTTTTTTTTTTTTTTTTTTTTTTTTAAATAATCGATTAATTATAACGGATAAATCGATTTTCATGAAAACGATAAATCGAATATTTTTGTAACTCCTATCGGTCGCATGCTTTTATCCGAGCATTTAGCTCCAAAGTTTAGAGATTCGGATTCATTGATCCTGTTATCTTTGAAACCGCATTCGATTGTATAATAAATATTGCTAGAATTTAGATTTTTTTAGTAAACGAAGATTTTTTTTTGAGTTGTTTAGGGGTTTATAATGTAACATTTTACAAATAATATGACTAATTTCCGTAACTTTAGTATTTTTTTGCTTATACTAGATCATATGGCGCGTTTTACTTTGTTTTAAGACTTAAGATTCAAATGTCACTTCCGATTTAACCGCAAATAAACTGAACCTTGAAATTTTAAGTAGGTGAACCTGTATTTCATCTAATATTCTTGTAAAAATACCTAATAAAGGGCTAAAAATCACCTTTAGTAAATATTCTTATAAAACTACTTTTTAAAAACAAAATTTCGATAGTAACAATGCCTATTTACTTCTTATTTAGATTAAATGTTTAAAATTTTACTCTTTTGTAAATTAATGCATTATGAAATTTATTTTCTGAAATATTATGTATTTGATGCTTAATATTTATTGAAA
>OV651830.1:20663475-20700475 GCA_927349885.1 Psylliodes chrysocephalus
TAATGTACAAGACCTTACAAACAGACCGTCTAAAACATCTCTTCAGAATCTGTAGTGTTTACTTAGATTTCCTGCTAGTACACTTGCTTTCACTTAAGAAGGCGAGCTCTGTTGTATGAATAGCTCTGTTTGGGGCTTTTTTCAAGGTTTCTATTGGTGCATCCCTGGGGATGAGTACTTCTCTTGTCCGGGGAAACTTTTGAATTTTACAGTCTTACGTGGTACCATTAACTTAGGCACCTGCTTCAAATCTTAACCTAAATGCTTCATAACTTTAACAGATTTGCTTCGGTCTCAACTTAGCCCGCCTATTACTTCCATGAGGTCACTTTTAAATTCTAATGTGAAATTTCCTCTAGTTTCAGAATTAAGATGAGTGTCTTACCAAGTAATGACAAACTAACTTGGTGTGTAAAGACTTTAACCTTATTTAAGAGCTGTATTGGTATTTGCTGCCTTACTCCCTAGGTTGACTTAGGGTGGCGTCATCAAATGGCAATTTAAGGAGATATGTAAACAAGCTATGATTTGTAAATGTATCTAGTCCCGAACCCAAGATGTTTAATCTTGATGCAACTACCTCTTTTTGAATAACTAATAACTACTGCAGTTCTCCTCCAATTTTTTATTTATTGATAGCTATAGATAATATTTATTCGAAATTCGAAGTAATGGTTTTGACGTAGGTAGCGCTATTCTTGTAATTCTAATCGAACCCTATATCCTAACACTCTCACGACAGTTGCCATTACAGAAAGCAAGTAATAGTAACATATCAGTTTGTTCATTAAATGTGTACTTCATACGAGCCACAAAATGTTTGAAATAACACCTTTAAGGCCGGCGATCGCCCATGTTAATTTCCCGTATATGCAGAGGTTACTTTTGACGAAGCTTTCGGGAAAAGTATACTTCGTAGCATTAATTTTAATATAGAAATCAGTTCATGAATAATGCCTACGAGTTGTAAAGAAATCTAAAGATGCAGAGTTTTTTAAAAATACTCGAAAAATGACTTTGATCCTTGGTGTCAAAATCACATAGAAACCCTCGACTTGTCGACGTATTTACTTTAAAACTAAACATATTTAGACGTTTTCTTTTCTTTACCACCCGTACAACTAACATATCAAATAAATGAAACAAATTGCACTTCAAAATAATGTTTGGTTTTCCTGAAAGCTTGGTTTGAAATAAAAACTAATTATTAATTCACCTAATCGGCTAAGGACAACGCAGATGAAATATGATATACGCCGTATCCAAAGCTTGTAGAAATCTACGCTGTTAGAACTTCAAGGTAATTTTTCAGATGCCGCTTCAAAACCTTAGATTAAAGAGACCGAAGATGTAACATTGCACACTGCGCATGCAGTCTATTTTAAGCCAAAGTAACCCACCAATTGAAAATCATTGTTGCACGACGCCACCCGAATTGCTCCGATTTCCATTCAGCGATCACACCTCCACCTGAGTTTAATCACCATTGACAGCTGTTTTTTGATTTATTTGTTGGTATTTTAGCAATTTAAAGTGTTCTAGTTATTCAATTTCAAGTTCAAAATGTCACGATGTATCTTGAAAAATTGTATGTACTTATAATACAAGTACTACTGTTATGAATATATTCGTTTTCAGCGGTAAATATTTATTAACGTTTTGACATAAAGCGCCATGATTCTCTGGGCTGAATACTTCAGATCCGCATTAAGGGGTTTCAATAAATATTAAGCATCACAAACTCAGATTTCATATTACTTACATAAATTTACAAAAGGGTAAAATTTTGAACATTTAATTTAAATAAATAGTAAATAGGCATTATTGCTAACGAAATTTTGTATTTAAAAACTAGTTTTATAAGAATGTTTTCTAAAGGTAGTTTTTAGCCCTTTTTGGTAGATAAATAAGAGGTAAAGAATCATAGTTGCTAGCTAAATTTTATTTTTATAAGGTATTTTTATAAGAATATTAGATGAAATACAGGATGACCTACTTAAAATTTCAAGGTTCATCTTATTTGCGGTCAAATCGAAAGTGACATTGAATTTTCAGTCTTAAAACAAAGTAATCTAGTATAAGCAAAAAAAAAATACTAAAGTTACAGGAGTTAGGTCCGATTCCACCGTTGTGTTAAACGGAGATTAAAATGACAGTGTTAATGTAGAAATGTCATTTTAAACTTCGTTTAACACAACGGTGGAATCGACCCTTAGTCACGTTATTAAAATGTTACATTACAAACCCCTAAACAACTCGAACATAATTTTCGTTTACTAAAAAAAATCAAAAATTTAGCAATATTTATTTATTATACAAGCGAATGCGATTTCAAAGATAACTGGATCAAAAAATCCGAATCTCTAAATTTTGGAGCTAAATGCTCAGATAAAAGCAAGCGACCGATAGGGGTTACAAAAATAATCGATTAATCGATAATTCTGATATTTTTTAATGAAAATCGATTTATCCGCTGTTTTTAATAAATTATTTTCGTTTTTTTTTTTTAAGATAATGTATTAATCGATTTTAAAGGAAATACAAAAAAAGTAGATTTATTCAAAATAATCGATTTATCGTTTAATCGGTTTTTTAATTATTTGATTATTTTCGATTTTTCAAAGATATTATATGAAAATAATCGATTGAATATAATCGGTTATTTTACATAATCGATATTTTGGTTATTTTTTAAAATTATCGATTTATTGGATAATCAGCTTTTTAATAATCAATTATTTTCGATAATCGAATAATCAATTTCAAAGGAAATATGAAAAAAGGATTATTAGAAAATAATAGATAATTCGTTATATTTTTTGGAAAATCGATTTATCATAGAATCGGCTTCTTAATTAATTGGTTATTTTCGATTAGGCGATTATTTTGGAATTATTGATTATTTTTGATATTTCAAAGATAATCGAATTATCGATTTTCAAGGAAATACAATAAAAATAGATTATTGATAATAATCGATTGATCGAAAATAATCGATTATTCAAAATAATCGATCATTCTGTTTTTTTTTGAAAATCGATTTGTCAGTTAATCGACTTTTTAATTAATTGAATATTTTTGAAATACAATAAAATAGATTATTGGTAATAATCGATATATCATAGAATCGGCTTCTTAATTAATTGATTATTTTCGATTAGACGATTATTTTGGAATTATCGATTATTTTCGGTATTTCAAAGATAATCGAATTAACGATTTTAAAGGAAATACAATAAAAATAGATTATTGATAATAATCGATTGATCGAAAATAATTAATTATTTAAAATAATCGATCATTCTGTTTTTTTTAAATCGATTTATCAGTTAATCGACTTTTTAATTAATTGATTATTTTTGATTAATCGATTATTTTCGATTTTTCAAAGATTATCGAATAATCTGTTTCCATGGACGAAAAAAAAATGGTTTATTTGAAAATAATCGATTATTTAAAATAAACGATAATTCTATTTATATTATATTTTGTAAACACTGATTTATCGGTTAATTGGCTTTTTAATTAATCGATTATTTTTGATTTTTCAAAGATAATTAAGTAGTCGATTTTAAAGGAAATGATAAAAAATATATCGTTTGAAAATAATCTATTGATCGAAAATAATCGATTATTTTCAATTATCGATAATTTATTTCGATAATCACTCATCCCTAGCGACCAAATTACTTTTAATAGATTTAAATTTTAAAATGTTATCTGGTTTCAGACATATGCATTTCTAGAGTTTTATGTGACTCATCCTTTATAATAATTAATATTCTTAAAGAAAGAAGCCTTAATATACTTTTTCTGAGGTTACAATACAAAACAGCATTTTCTCATTTTGACTAATTTTTAATAATATGTAATAGCCGTAGAAAAAATATAATGTTTAACTCATAAGGGTAGATTTGCAGTATTAGCCTGCGCACATGCTATTTTTATAATACTCGTAGACAATGAGTAACATTTTTTGCTCTATTAACAATATATTCTATTTCAACATTTTACTGTAATCTCTTGCAGAAAAGTCCGTAGTAAATAAAGGCTAACGAAATATTCTATAAAAGGTCTTCTCTTTACATAAAATGTCGTGGCATCTGTTTGATATTAAAAAATCACGATAATTTGATTTCATAATACAAAATTCGATTAAACACCTTTTAAATAAACCTAATAGTTCATTAAGATGCTAATAAACAAAGTCCGGTCCCTGTCACAGAGTTCGGGTTGCCGCGTGTCGCCGCCCAGTTCCCCCACTCCGTTAACCCTTCTTTAGAAATTGGCAACATTTGCGCAGGTTTAAAACCGGTGTATGTTATATCTCTGGTCTCTTTTATCTAAGTTCAAAACTTTGATCGTTTGCATATTACCGTTAAACTTGAAGGAGACAGGGCCGGAACAAATACAATTTTAACACCAGCGTGTTTGGATTTAATTAATTAAATAATTCTATATATTATTAACAAATGTGGTTATTGCCCTTGAAAAATATTTTTATTTCCGAATGAAATTTAACCCACTGCCATTCTTGGTAATTATTGGTTTTCATTTTAAAAATAAATACATACTCTATCTTTATAAAACTGTTTATTAATGTTTAATATTTTTTAGGCTAAATTTAAGTAATGTTTCTTTTTAAAATTTTGATTTTGTTTTCTCTAAAAAACAAACATCTTTATAGAGATGTCTATTTGATATTTTTAAAAATTAGCTTCACAGAATTCATTTTTAACATTTATACCTCTATTGCCCAAAATTTTAAGAATATTTTTCTTTAGCAATGGCCCTTTAGTTTCATTAGGGTGTATTTTTTTAATAAAATCTCAAAAGAAAACTCAAAGTAGAACCTAAAAATGCAAATAATTACAATTCACAAATGGTTGGATGTAAGTAACTGAACATAGCAAACTCTCCCAATATTACGTGAACAATATTCTTAGCCTTCATATAAAATGTTTCTATATATTTGACAACACTATCAAAAAAACCAGTATCTTCTTTACCTTAGTGATTTTAGCATATCCTCACTAAATCCGGGACATCCACCGGGTCTTATAAGGTTTGTTCCAACATAAACCAAATCAGTTTGTGTACTGTCGGGATTCTGCGCAGTCTAGAATTTGTGTTCCAACAAACCGTAGACTCGAAACTGTACAAAAACATAGTGTTCCAACACAACCAAAATTAATCACAAACCGATTTGTGTACTGTCAAATCAGTTCCTGGGTCTGAATAGGACATGTCAAGACATGCGCTAAGCCGCAATAAACTGAACATTTCGTGATTGTAATTATATTATTTGTATCTATTGTCTCTGACAGTTCTGATTTGTATTTGTTAATCGAGCTTAGTCTTCATAGTTTTTGTTCATGATCATTTATTTTATTTTGTGGTTTATTATTGTCATAATGCGTCTGTTGAATTTAAAAAATGTGTTCCAACATAATCGAGTTCCGAGTTGAATCCCAATCCCCGACCAGTACCCAACAAGTTGTCAATTACTAGTCATCGACAGATTGTCAACAATAAGTTTTGGACTGGTTTATGTATTGTTCCAAGATCGTTGTTGGAACAAACCTATAGTCTCACTGTATTTAATCCACACTAGATTTGTTATTAATTTGTTATTAATTTGTTATTAATTTGTTATTAATTTGTTATTAATTTGTTATTAATTTGTTATTAATTTGTTATTAATTTGTTATTAATTTGTTATTAATTTGTTATTAATTTGTTATTAATTTGTTATTAATTTGTTATTAATTTGTTATTAATTTGTTATTAATTTGTTATTAATTTGTTATTAATTTGTTATTAATTTGTTATTAATTTGTTATTAATTTGTTATTAATTTGTTATTAATTTGTTATTAATTTGTTATTAATTTGTTATTAATTTGTTATTAATTTGTTATTAATTTGTTATTAATTTGTTATTAATTTGTTATTAATTTGTTATTAATTTGTTATTAATTTGTTATTAATTTGTTATTAATTTGTTATTAATTTGTTATTAATTTGTTATTAATTTGTTATTAATTTGTTATTAATTTGTTATTAATTTGTTATTAATTTGTTATTAATTTGTTATTAATTTGTTATTAATTTGTTATTAATTTGTTATTAATTTGTTATTAATTTGTTATTAATTTGTTATTAATTTGTTATTAATTTGTTATTAATTTGTTATTAATTTGTTATTAATTTGTTATTAATTTGTTATTAATTTGTTATTAATTTGTTATTAATTTGTTATTAATTTGTTATTAATTTGTTATTAATTTGTTATTAATTTGTTATTAATTTGTTATTAATTTGTTATTAATTTGTTATTAATTTGTTATTAATTTGTTATTAATTTGTTATTAATTTGTTATTAATTTGTTATTAATTTGTTATTAATTTGTTATTAATTTGTTATTAATTTGTTATTAATTTGTTATTAATTTGTTATTAATTTGTTATTAATTTGTTATTAATTTGTTATTAATTTGTTATTAATTTGTTATTAATTTGTTATTAATTTGTTATTAATTTGTTATTAATTTGTTATTAATTTGTTATTAATTTGTTATTAATTTGTTATTAATTTGTTATTAATTTGTTATTAATTTGTTATTAATTTGTTATTAATTTGTTATTAATTTGCTATTAATTTGTTATTAATTTGCTATTAATTTGTTATTAATTTGTTATTAATTTGTTATTAACCCACACTAGGTTCCCTCGTATGTCATTTTTTATTAAAGATGTTAATTTTATAACCTCGTATCTCATATCTTTATGCAAATTTGACATAACAGTTAAAAATATCCTTTCGACTACTCATTGATTGCCGAAAATATTAGTTAGGTAACACGTACAAATAAAATCAATGAAACTTTTTTAATAACTTCAGATCATATAGTTTTTTGCGTTTTCTCTAAAATTGTATTTGTAGATTTGCGAGGTTTTGACTTTACGGCGACGATTGTTGCCAAATTACAGAAATATTAAGGTGATTACAGCACCCCCTTATAATTTTCAAACAAGGATATCTCAAAAAGTAATTTTTTTTAAAAAATTAAAATTTTGGCAAAATATATTAGGCAATAATATCTAGAACATGTATATATTTTAAAATTTTAATTCCCTCCAGTTTCCGAGAAAAAAAATCAAA
Organism: Psylliodes chrysocephalus; assembly: GCA_927349885.1. Classification (NCBI taxonomy): domain Eukaryota; kingdom Metazoa; phylum Arthropoda; class Insecta; order Coleoptera; family Chrysomelidae; genus Psylliodes; species Psylliodes chrysocephalus. The sequence goes on from OV651830.1 coordinate 20,670,640, forward strand.
GGGCTTTAAATTTTGAAATATCATAATGAAAATAAATGCATTCCTCAACAGCACTATTGTTAATATAATCCCTAAATTTAAGCTCTTAATCTTTTGTTAATGATTTTTTAAAATCCGCCGAAATTAGTGGCTAAAGCGCCTTGTTAAGTACTATTTTCTGGTTTAAACTGGTGTAAACTAGTGTAAATCATTGCAAGAAACGAATGATGACTCAGAGTGTACGATACGATAGTTACAGACGCGTTACACTAGAAAGAAGCACTTAACGAGGCGTTTTAGCCACTAATTTCGGCGAATTTTAAAAAATCATTAACAAGAGATTAAGAGCTTAAATTTGGTGATTATATTAGGAATACTGCTGTTGAGGAATGCATTTATTTTCATTATGATATTTCAAAATTTAAAGCCCTTTGATTTTTTTTTCTCGGAAACTGGAAGGAATTAAAACTTTAAAAAATATGCATATTCTAGATATTATTGCCTAATTTATTTTGTCCAAATTTAAATTTTCTAAAAAAATTACTTTTTGAGATATCCTTGTCCGAAAATTATAAGGGGGTGCTGTAATCACCTTAAGTGGTTTAAATTGTCAGACTGGTTATTAATGGTATAATTAGTATACCAAATTAAACGGAACTGTTAGATACTTATTACTTTTACTATTTCTTTCATTACATATATTTTTGCGTGTAATTAATGTTGTATTAGCTTAACAGTAATTTTAATGATCAACGGTACCTTACACTACCTAATAACTTCCTTTTTTTTACATTTAACATGATAATTCACGGTTATTTACTCCATTCCTCTAATGAAAAGTAATATTACTCACCCTAGGTAAATAATGATAATAAAAACACCTAGGTAAATAATGAAATTTAATTCCATTAGTTTATTTTGTTAATTTAAGAATTAAACTCTTAAACAACTTGATATTTCGAAAAATATTTGAAAAATAATAAAAGCTAGGTTTATCAAAATTTAATCAAATCAGTGTTGGTAGTAAAAGAAATTCTATACACTGTGGAAATGCCAAATGGAATAAATACATTATTTGGATTACTGTACATATTTATAGAAAATCCCGAAACATGTCAAATTTAAATTATAAATTGACATTCTTTAAAGTGAAAATGTGATCCCTACCTTCAACCCCCTTTGAGTAACAGTTACAACCCCTAATTTTTTAAATTGGAAGTATAGGCTTGTGATATATCGTTTGAAAGGTCTATTTATTCTCTATCCAAAAATGTTGTTTTTAAATTTATTGCAAAAATTAACATAAAAAAATAAAATAACTGATAACCGAAATTTGTTACAATACTCTCAATATGTAATATTTAATTTTTCATAACGTAAAAAATATGAATGTCAATGAAGTAGATGTTCAAAATGCTCACAGCGAACGTCTTGGCAACATCCTAATCTTAAATAAAAATGTCTTCTAACGTTAATTAACATATCAGGCGTGACCGATCTAATCGCAAGCATTATTCGTTCACTTAAGTCATCTAAATCACGACGTTTAGTTTTGTTAACAATATTTTTTACATAGCTCCATAAAAAAAGTCTAATGGGGTAAGATCAGGGGATCTTGCTGGCCATTCTATTGATCCTCACCTCCCTATCCAGCGATTTGGAAATGTTAAGTTGAGGTACTGGCGGACATTGATTTGGTAATGTGGAGGTGCTCCATCTTGCTGAAACCATATGGTATTTGCTGGAACTTGAGGGTTTCCTGGATCTGGAAATAAATTGGCCAAACTTGGCACCACATCATTTTGTAGTAGTGCTAAATAATTATCGCCATTCAAATTCCCCTCAATGAAAAAGGGACCAATAATATGGTTTTCAACAATCCCTGCCTAAACATTAACCTTTTGAGGGTATTGTGTATGGACCTCTCTCATCCAGTGAGGATTTTCCGTTGACCAGTAGCGGCAATTTTGACGATTAGCATGACCGTTAACGGAAAAAGTGCACTCATCAGAAAACAACGTTTTCTAATTGGATGGTATTGTTATTCAACATTTCCATCATTTGTTCGCAAAAATTTGTTCTCCTATCAAAATCGTCTTCCATGAGTTCCTGAGTCGGTATCATTTTATAGGGATGCATTTTATTTTCATTTAATATGTTTAGTACCGATGTATGGCTGACATTAAATGTTGAAGATGCTTGTCTACTCGATGTATGTGGGTTTTCCTCAAACTCAAGCATCATATCTAATTTGATAGCATCACTCAGTGCATTGGCAGCTGTTTTTTTCATCTGCTTTACATGTCCAAATTCGCGAAATTGCTTCTCTATTTTACTAATTGTACCTTGGGATCTTAGATAAAAGAGACCGGAGATGTAACATTACACATCGCAACCCTAAGTAACCCACCAATTAAAAATCATTGTGTTCACGACGCCACCCGAATTACTCCAAAATTTCTATTCTATGCTTGTCTCCGCGTGAGTAAATCATTTATGGACCGCCGTTTTTTGAATTATTTGTTGATGTTATTAGCAATTTAAAGTGTTTTAGTTATTCAATTTCAAGTTGAAAATGCCACGATGTATGGTGAAAAATTGTATACAATACAAATAATATAAGTGTCAATGTTATGAAAAATAAGAAATATAATCGTTTTCAGCCGTAAATATTTGTTGACGTTTTGACGTAAAGTCGCCATGATTCTTTGAGCTGAATGCTTCAGATCCGCATTAAGAGGTTTCAATAAATATTAAGCATCAAATACATAATATTTCAGAAAATAAATTTCATAATGCATTAATTTACAAAAGAGTAAAATTTTAAACATTTAATCTAAATAAGAAGTAAATAGGCATTGTTACTATCGAAATTTTGTTTTTAAAAAGTAGTTATATAAGAATATTTACTAAAGGTGATTTTTAGCCCTTTATTAGGTATTTTTACAAGAATATTAGATGAAATACAGGTTCACCTACTTAAAATTTCAAGGTTCAGTTTATTTGCGGTTAAATCGGAAGTGACATTTGAATCTTAAGTCTTAAAACAAAGTAAAACGCGCCATATGATCTAGTATAAGCAAAAAAATACTAAAGTTACGGAAATTAGTCATATTATTTGTAAAATGTTATTATAAACCCCTAAACAACTCGAAAAAAAATCTTCGTTTACTAAAAAAATCTAAATTCTAGCAATATTTATTATACAGTCGAATGCGGTTTCAAAGATAACAGGATCAATGAATCCGAATCTCTAAACTTTGGAGCTAAATGCTCGGATAAAAGCATGCGACCGATAGGAGTTACAAAAATATTCGATTTATCGTTTTCATGAAAATCGATTTATCCGTTATAATTAATCGATTATTTAAAAAAAAAGGTAAATAAAACAAGGGTGGTCCTTAAGATCTCACAAGAGTAATTTAATACGACCGGTTTCGAGGAGATCAGATCCTCATCATCAGGTATGGTCTAAAATAGATAGGTAAAAACGAATGAGCTCATAACATAACTAATAAAGTGGGTTTAAAAAATTATGAAAGTTGTCAAATATCAAGAACTCACCCGTATTACTCATCTATTTAAGACTAAGCTTAGAGATTATCACAGGGTCGGTGTAAAAACAAGTATGCGAGTATTTTTTAAGAAATGCATAAAAACAGTAGTTGCAACAAAAAGTTGATGTCAAAACACAAGTAGGTCTAAAACTATTAATTAAAATTATTAAAATATTTCACGAACGGACAGACATTAAGACAAAACAAATTTAAAACTTTTTTAAACCCTACAAGAACTAAAATGGGCTCTTAGACAACATGATGTGTTTATAATTCTGAAGGTATAATTTTTTATTTTAGATTAAAGATACTAATTAACGCCCTCTAGATATAAATAGACGAATTAACAATTCTAATATTTAAGAAAAACAGTTTAGAGGTTGTCAGATTTAAATATTTTGACATCGGCTAATAGATAACGTTGGCGAAATAAATGTTTCTTAATTAATAATATAGGTTTTAAAATGAATTATTTGAATTTGTATGTAATAATAAACAAAATGAAATAAATTAATTATTATTGTTACACGTAGAGTCTAGCATTAGCGTCGGAAAATAATTTTTAGATGTACTTAATGTTCAAATTAAGAAGTTGGTAACATATCAACGGAAAAAGGAAGGAAAGTGGTATTAAAGGAAAGAAAGAAAGAGAAAACGAAAAAAAAAAAAAAAAGAGAAAACTATTGATTTGGTTAGTTGTTTTTTGAAGTAATGTGCTGAAAAATGAAAATGGAAATGGAGACAGAGTAAAAATAGGGAATAGATAAGTATAACTAATAATTAAAGTCAATAGAATTTCATAGGGAGATTTTAAAGTAAAAGGGGGATAATTTAAGGGAAAACGTAGATTTTTAAAAAAGAACTGAGAACGTGGGTGTGGATTCGGAAAAGACTTGTGAGTTTAGTGATAATGCATTGGTACTTTTTCTTAATCTAAATATTTCTAGGTTCTCTAAATTATTCAATATCAACTTGTTGTGGCAAATGAAGAGTACCCTAAAGCCATCCCCTGAGTCAAAATCGTGATTGGACTCTACTAGATGGGTGGCAAAATGTGAGAAGCCGATTATTTTTGATTAATCGAACATTTTCAATAAATTGTTTTCGTTTTTTTAGATAATGGAATAATCAATTATGAAGGGATTACAAAAAGAGAGTAGATTTATTCAAAATATTCGATTTATTGAAAATAATCTTTTTTTTTTTTAGAAAAATCGATTTATTGTTTAATCGATTTTTTATATTAATCGATTATTTTCGATTTACCGAATATTTTCGATTAATCGATTATTTTCGATTTTTCAAAGGTATTTGAATAATTTGTTTTAAAATACAAAAAATATATTATATAAAAATAATCGATTGATCGAATATAATCGGTTATATTATATAATCGATATTTCGGTTATTTTTTAGAATTATCGATTTATCGGTCAATCAGCTTTTTATTAATCGAATATTTTCGATTTTTCAAGGATAATCAAATAATCAATTTTAAATGAAATATGAAAACAATAGGATTATTTGAAAATAATCGATAATTCAGTTATTTTTTTTTGGAAAATCGATTTATCGTAGAATCGGCTCCTTAATTAATTGGTTATTTTCCCTTAATCGATTATTTTCGATTAAGCGATTATTTTCGATGTTTTAAAAATGATCGAATAATTGATTTTAAAGGAAATAATTCTTTTTTTTAATCAATTAATCGATTTTTCGACTTTTTAATTAATCGATTATTTTTGATTAATCGATTATTTTTGATTAATCGGTTATTTTAGATTTTTCAAAGATTATCGAATAATCTGTTTCAATGGAAATACGAAAAAAAAAATAGATTATTTAAAAATAATAGATTATTTAAAATAAACGATAATTCGTTTATTATTTTTTTGTAAACACTGATTTATCAGTTTATTGGCTTTTTAATTAATCTATTATTTTTGATTTTTCAAAGATAATCAAGTAGTCGATTTAAAAGGAAATACGAACAAAAATAGATTGTTTGAAAATCATCGACTGATCGAAAATAATCGATTATAATTAATAATCAATCATTTATTTCGATAATCACCCACTCCTAGCGACCAAATGACTTTTAATAGGTGTTATCTGGTTTCAGACATATGCATTTCTAGAGTTTTATGTGACTCATCCTCTATATTAATTAATATTCCTAAAGAAACAAGCTTTAATATATCTTTTTCTGAGGATATAATACAAAACAGCATTTTCTCATTTTGACTAATTTTTAATATTATGTGATAGTCGTAGAAAAAATATAATGTTCAACTCACAAGGATTGATTTGCAGTATTCGCTTGCGCACATGCTTTTTTAATAATACTAATTTTTTACTCGATTAACAATATTCTATTTCAACATTTTACTGTAGTCTCTTACAGAAAAGTCCATAGTAAATAATAGCTAACGAAATATTCTATAAAAGGTCTTCTCTTTACATAAAATGTGGCATCTGTTTGATATTAAAAAATCACGTTATATTTATTTCTTAATACAAAATTCCATTGAACGTATATTTTAAATAAATCTAATAGTTCATTATGAAGATGCTAATAAACAAAGCGGTCCCTGTCACAGAGTTCGGGTCCCTGCCCAGTGCCCCTACTCAGTTAACCTTTCTTTAGAAATTGGCAACATTTGCGCAGGTTAAACACCGGTGTATGTTATATCTCTGGTCTCTTTTATCTAAGCTTGCGATATAGGCGGCAAATTCGGAAGATTTTCATGAAATAGGCGAGCAACTTCCATTTGTGTTCAGGTAACCAATCATCTGTAAAACTGTTATTTTATGTATTTCTGTTAATCTAACAATTTTTATGAAATTCAAACGACAATTATAATATTGACAATATCCTGCAGTTATAATTATTACAAACCAATTTGCTAAATCGTTTTAAACAAACTAACATTGCTATGATAGTTTTTTAAAGGATTTTTTTAAATTGATATTAAAAAAGAACACTGATATGGTTATTATAAAGACTGAAACGGGAAATAGTAGTGTAGGTACTCTAGAGAATTTTGGTAATAAGATGATTTTATTTTTTTTATGTTAATTTTTGCAATAAATTTAAAAACATTAACATTTTTGGATAGAGAATGAAGAGACCTTTCAAACAATATATCACAAGCCTATACATCCTATTTAAAAAATTAGGGGTTGTAACTGTTACTCAAAGGGGGTTGAAGGTACGGATCACATTTTCACTTTAAAGAATGTCAATTTATAATTTAAATTTGACGTGTTTCGGGATTTTCTATAAATATATACAGTAATCGAAATAATGAATTTATTCCATTTGGCTTTTCCATACTGTATATATTTCGGTTAAGAAGGTCATTATAAACCTCGCACATTATATTCTTCGGCGCTCCGCGCCTCTGGATATTAAAACACTATAAATAATAGATCACTTCTCAACCTATTTTTAGAGAAAACCCAAGTAATATCTATTTTTTTTATTTTTTCAGGTACAAAAATGGCCAGCAAAATCATTCTTCTAGTCATATTTAGCTTAGTCAGTAGGTCCATTCAAGATATAAATAATAATGAGATAGATGTAGATTCAAATCCATATAAAGAAGCAGCTGATGAAATACGAAAAGAACAAAATGCACAAAATATCGGATCGATATTTCAAAACGTATTAGAAAATGATGGAGACAATATAGTGGGTAATATCCTTTCTCAATTCGGCAAAGAAAATGCTGGTCAACTTCTACAAGGATTGGGATCGATGCTTAATCAAAATAACAAAAAAGGTAAGTTTGAAACAAATATCAAACAAATCTTTTACTTGTCATTTGTGTAAAATGTTGACATATTCTTCAATAAACCCGTGTCATTTTTTGGTTTAAAACAAACCTAAATTAATCTTTTACAAATTATTAAATTAAATTACAAATTAATTACTAATTATATACAAAAGTTTTTAAAATTTGTTGGAATATTTATTCAAATAAATTTAACTTTTTCTGAAGTCTGGAACATATTAAAATTTATTACAAATTTCTAAAAAAATATAAAACTATTGCATACTTGAAGCAACAACAAAAATATTCATAAGCAATATGGAATTTGCAATTTTGTACTAATCAAGTAAAATATTTAAATTATTTCTTCTTATGGAGAATATTTATATTTACCCCATATTAAATAATTGGTCTACATGGTATAAACTAGTACCTAGGAGAGAAAAGAATTAAAAGAAATTCCAGTAGGTCTCATAAACATTAATGATCACCCAATTTCCACCAAGAAAGGGACCAGAATCGGAACTTGTGTACCAGTAACTTCCATCATTCGTCAGACAACAACTTCTGATGATTCTAACGATAAATTTGAGCAAATGATTGCAGTTGCTGGTCAATCTCTAAATCAATTAGAGAAAAAGAGAATAAAAGAATTTCTACGACGATATCGTGACATTTTTATACACTGGTGACGCCAGGCCGATTCGTCAATCAGCTCGAAGATTACCAAAGGCCAAGAGAGAGAGAGAGAGAGAGAGAGAGAGAGAGAGAGAGAGAGAGAGAGAAAGCTGAAAGGATTGTTCAGGAAGACAGGGTGATAGAACCTTCTACGAGGTTCTGTGTGGATTACCGTCAGTTGAACAATGTTACCAAGAAAGATACTTACCCTCTGCCTCGTATCAACGATACCTTGGACACATTGTTAGTGTTATCCTGGAAAACATGCCTGACGACATCATAGTCTTGGGGAAGACATTTCAAAATAAAGTTAATTACCTGGGTCATGTATTCAGCAAGGATAGCGTGACTGTAGATAAGGAAAAAGTCGCTTCTATCAAAAAGTGCCTACAACCAAAGGATAAATACCAAATAAAAAGTTTTTTTGGGCTTTGTACGTACTACCGAAGATTCATGAAGATGTTTGCAGATATTGCTAAACCACTAACGCAACTCACAAAAAAAAGCAAGAGAATTCTGCTGGGACGAAGACAGCCCAAACTTTAAAGAAGCATTTACACTCCAATCAAAAATATGCTACAAACCCTAAATTGGCTTTCTATTGAACAGAATATTAAAAAGGCAACCCTCGTTGTAATCTATAAAATGATGCATCAATTAACACCGAAATATCTAAGTGAGTTACTAGTTACGCGGCAACACTTACATTCTCGACATTTAAGATCCGATGAAAATTTCAACATAAATTTTTCAAATAAAACTTTCTTAATGGGATCGTTGCTAATTAATGGAATACATCTTTTTAATAATCTGCCAAAAGAAATAAAAGACTCTAGCAATTTGAATTTGTTTAACAAAAAATTATGTAAATATCTTAGAGAATCAAATTAAACAATTGTGTATATTATGTAAGATAACAAAAAAAATATGTAAATAAAAAAAAAAATAATTGTATATAATAGCAATGGCTAAATAAACGGATTCATTCATTCATTCATTTAACAACAGCACCAATATTAGGCTACTCACTACCAGATGGAAAATTTATCCTGGATACTGATGCCAGTAATATGGGAATTGGAGGAGTGTTTTTACAGATTCAAGGGGAGAAAGAAAGATTACTGAGTTATTTTAGTAAAGTGCTTTCGAAACCTGAGCGAAATTACTGCGTTACGAGAAGAGAACTTCTGGCAGTTGTTAAATGCGTGAAACACTTCTATCAATACCTATATGGAAGGAAATTCTTAATCTGTACCGATTATGCCGCTCTTAAGTGGTTGATACAGTTCAATAAACCTGGAGGATCAAATCGCCAGATAGATTGAACGACTTTAAGATCGAATATAGAGCCAGAATAAGCCACAGAAATGCCGATTCTCTTTCTAGAAGACTGTGTCCAGCAGTGTGTTCCCACTGCAACAAAGCGAAATCCAAAGTAAGTGGACTACTAAGAACAACTGTAGTCAACGATGAGTCAACTGCTAAAATTAGGGAAGAATAAGAAAACGATACCGTGTTAAAGATGCAACAATGGAAAGAGAAAAATCGTTGACCTACTTGGCAAGAAGTATCTATTCTCTCTCCAGTACTTAAGTCGTATTTGGCTTAGTAGGACTCCTTTATCCTGGAAGATGGCTTATTAAAACGAGTACTTGAAAATAATGATGGTTCCGAGAAGAGAAAACAGTTGGTCGTACCAAGGAGTAGAGTATTCGAAGTACTTCATCAGTTACACGACAGTCCATCAGGAGGACATCTCGCTTCAGAGAGTTCGTGAAAGGTTTTATTGGATGAATAGTTCTGATAATGTAAAGGACTATTGTAAGAAATGTACCAGTTGTGCTATGAGTAATGGACCTTAGCGAAAAAGGAAGGCTCACATGAAGCAATACAACGTTGGTAGCCCATTTGAGAGGATCGTCTTAGATATTGCTGGATCAATCCCCATAACCGAGGATGGTAATAAATACTTGATGGCGGTGATGGATTATTTCACGAAGTGGGTGGAAGTCTACGCCAATAATTTATCAGCAGATTTATCAAGGAAATTCATTGCAAATTTGAAATTTTGATACTGACGGAAACCCGTAAAATAGATGACATATCGGTGTTTAATATACTTGGATATGATCCCATCTATATTATCCTATTAATGAATGAGATGGAGTACTGGTTTATGTAAAAAATGATATTTACTATTCTAATACAATTGAACAAATAAGCTTCATAAACATAGTAGATTTAAAAATTAATTTTAATGGTAAAAATATCAAATTTTCATGTATATACCGTTCTCTATCTATAAACGCAAATGATTTCTGTGAAAATTTATTATTTAACACAAGTGCTTCTAGGAGACATAAATATTAATTCTCTGCATGATAACGAACTACTTAAAAATATCTAAATATAATGTACAGTCATGGTTGTAAATTCTCCTACGAGAATTCAGGGAAACTCTCAATCTTGTATCGATCAAATATTTATCAAAGACTATAGAAACTACAAACACAAATCAATAGTTTATAAATCCATAATCTGGTACGTTTTAAAAACGAACTATTTTTATATTAAACATTACAATATGGTCTTCCGTGGGATTCGAAGCCGGGGGTTTGTCAACCATAAAATTGTTCGCAAATAAATGCGAATGCCTTAAACTTCTAGGCCACCAATCCGATTGATTGATTGATTGATTGATTTCGTGACTTTTTCTTTTAACTGTGGTGACCCACATAATTTTCTAATCAAAGTATGTGTGGTGACCTCATTGTGGAGAACAACCTGGCAAGATCATATCTAAACTGAGTCGCTGGTTGATTGTGAAAGGTATTCAAAACACCGTTCTGTAGATGTCACTTTAATATTCAAATTTGCCGCCACATTTAAGTTGGCAACGTCCAGTCTGATCTTTGGTAATTTCCTAGTTTTGACAGATATACTTTACTTGTCAATTGTCATGAAGATGAAAGATGGTCACTTTGGTGTTTTATGTGCTAGAGTCAGGTACATGGCGATTAAATGATTTCTAATTATATTATGAGTTTTATTATGAAAATATGAACGTTGTTTTAAAGAAGTAATAACTACAATTCACAGGTCAGCAATGAGGTTTTGATGAGTAACTGAACTCGTAGAGCTTTGGCGGAATGTATGGGTAGAATTTTTTTTCTTAGTTTGCATTGCATCTAGTTATATTTTAGCCAACCAGTAATTTATCTTTGTTGTAAATTTAAGTAAACTTAAGAGGCTTAAAACTAAGAGTTCACCCAATGGTATCTTCTTCTTTCTGTTCTGATAACTATACACTACACATGCGCACTATGCTCTGCTTTGGTCCTTCTCATTTGGTATCGGTTGTCTAAACTCAATCAAATAATGATTGAGAGTGAACCGTGTTGTCATATCTCAATTTTACCTTACTAGTTTTTAGCAGAATCAAAATAGAGTAAGTAGTAGAGTTGTAAGTTGTGGCAAATTATAGATAATATACAATCATAGTATTAATAAAAGATATTAATTATAACAAAAATCAGTAATGAGTAATACTTATACATTTCTTGATCATTTAAAATTAATTATTTTATGGATTGTTCAGTATTTGTTACAACTAATGGCATCGGTGTACGGAGCGATATTTGTGTCTTTGTCTGTTACGCGTAAAATCCATCTCGTCGATGACGTTCTCAGTAGTGTATTTCTAACCACGAGCGTAACATCGGGTTTTGAATTATACGGTGTGAATTGTAAGTTTTACAGTTAAGTTAGTAAGTAATCGACGTGTTGTAAGAACAATTGGTGAAAATATTAGTGCTAATAAGTGTTTAAACATTAAATAATAATATTTCTACACCGTTCTAAAACTATGCAAAAAATGGAAGACATTGAAGGGCCTTCAACGTCGAAAAAGGTAAAACGGTCGAAGTCTCGGTCGCTAAGTGAAAAACAAATTGTACTTCAAGTATTTCACTGTCTTGAAAGAGATCATCAGCGACCAAAAGATAACTTAGTGCATATGTGCTGTAATTCTACGGATGTACATCCGAATAACCAACCGGGCGTTCCAACATCATTAACTTCCACAATTACAAAAGATAAATTAGTTGATATGTGCTCTGATTATACGGGTGTACCAAAATCATCAGTTTACAAAATACTAAGAGAAAACAAAATTCATGGGGAAGTACAAACGCCAAAAACTAGTAGCGGAAGAAAAAAAATCACAGTTGATGAAGAAGCCAAAAACAGTATACGCACAACTATTCACAGTTTCTTTTTCAGAGAAATGAGCTGCCCACTTTGCAAAAAGTTCTGGAGGCAGTTAGCGATCATGAATTGGTCCCACAAATGAGTAAAGAAACTTTGAGGAAAATTTTACACGAAATGAAATTTACGTACGGAAAAGTCGACAGGAAAAGCATTCTCATTGAACGTCAGGAAATAATAGTATGGAGAAGAAATTATCTCCGAAAAATTGAGGAATTTCGGAATATAAAAAAAAATTTACTACATGGATGAGACGTGGGTTAACCAAGGACATACGGTCAAAAAAGTATGGCAGGATGGTCATATAACAAGTGCACGACAAGCCTTTATTGAAGGCTTGTCAACTGGGTTAAAACAGCCGTCTGGAAAAGGTAGTCGTCTGATAGTTACGCATATAGGAAGCGACAGTGGATTTTTACCAAATGGTGAATTAATATTTAAATCCAAGAAAACAGGCGACTATCATGAAGAGATGAATGCGGAGGTGTTTGAAAAATGGTTTAAAGGCATCATTCAACTTGTGGAACCTGGGTCTGTCGTCGTCATGGACAATGCCCCATATCATAGTCGGTATTTAGAATCATTACCGAAACAATCATGGAAAAAACGAGCAATTCAAGAATGGTTAATTAATAAAAACATCCAATATAAAAAAGATAGTTTAAAGGCAGAACTACTTCAGGTAACAAAATTACACAGAGACAAATATAAAAAATTCGCAGTGGATGAAATGGCGTTAAGTCGTGGAATTACAGTATTAAGGTTACCACCGTACCACTGCGAATTAAACCCAATAGAATTAATCTGGGCGCAAGTAAAAGGATATGTGGCACGAGAAAACAGAACATTTAAATTAGTGGACGTGCAACGTTACCTACAAGAAGCCATTCAAAATGTTTCTGCAGAAGACTGGAAGAAATGCATTCAGCATGTTTTAAAAGAAGAGCAAAAAATGTGGGACGTAGACAACCGTATTGAACACAATATTGAACCAATCATAATTAACTTTGATGATAGCGGTAGCAGCAGTGACGAATCTGAGGTTGAAGATTAGAAGAAAATTTGTACACAAAAAGAAGTCTATATATTTAGGTATAATTTTTATTTTTACCATTCACTATTACCATTTAGAAATTATTATATAAATTTGTATTTTTAATTCCTGTACACAGACATGAACAATGTCTCAGCAGGATACAAATGTTTATTTATTTAATTATTATTATTTTATCAATTTGTACATTGTTACATAAATTTGAAATAAACATTATTATTATTATGTTTGGCGGTCAAGAAAACATAATATTGTAGGTTATATCCAAACTAATTATCTTACTTAGGGATTTCCGAAATGATAGGTGCGTGTAAACTTTTATGATTTAAGTACCAATCAAATAGTAATTTAAGCTTTATAATGTCTTTTAATGTTGGCCGAACCCAATTAGGGTTTCTTGGGTAAGGCTGGCTAGTTTCGAGGAACTGCAGGTAAACCGGGAGAGAGATATATATATAGAGATATGCTTTATTGTCATTGAAAAATTACAAAAATTTTATAGACAAAGCGAAGTAAATTAAAAACTAAATATAATATAAAAAGATTAAAAAATATAAAAATTTAAAAATAACTAAACAAAACAAAATAAAAATATCAATTGCATTGGATATGCAATATCCGTCATTATGATTTTAATTTAAAATTTAAGTAATACTTCTGTATGTGTAACCCAAGAAGAAACTTAAGAGACAGTTCCTTACTGACTTCGGCCTCGACATAATATATAAATATACGTTAATTTGTGAAATAAAGTTAAATTCATTATTAAAATAGTAAAATTGATAATATTGTTTCTGTCACCAAACCAACCCCTGATTAATCTTTCTTATTTTTAATTTGAAATATATTTTGTGATTTTTATTAATATTCTTAATTTATTTGGTTCCTACTATAATTACCACAATTATTACTCCGTTTTCATAAAGCCCCACTAATGACTACAACGATTAGGTAAATTACGATATTGCAAAGTTTTCATGAAATAAATAAAAGAAATTGTATGAATATTTTAAATAATTGTACCCTCTCAAAAATAATAAGCACGCCTCCGATTTGGTCGTATTTCTACCTGCTTTCACTCTCAATCATTATTTGTTTGAGTATAGGAATCTTTTCAATTTTTTGCGATGGTTTTCCTCTCATTTTCGATTGTAGGCATTCTCAGATCTCTGTCTGCAAGAATTTTTTTCTTCATATAGTTTAGATGAAATCTACAGGCTTAAACAGCCTTTGCAAAAAAAATTTGGTTATGGACATCACAGAAAACAGGGGTGGTGATAGAAAAAGCCACTTAAATTTTGTTAGACAATACATTGGTTCCCTGTCTGCTTATGAGAGTCACTATTCTAGAAGCAAATCTAAGGGAGTGTACCTTAGATTTGATCTCAATAGCAAGAAACTTCATAAAACATACAATTCCATGACTGAATACGCGAACGTGTCCAAATTGTTTAGTCAAACGCGAACTTGTCCAAAATAAAAAATTAAACAAAAAATACAATAAAATGGTTTCATTGGTTGTTAAAAATAATATCTATGACATCTAAATTGATGAAATAAACCAATTTTCACCTTCATTTCCTTTTAGTTAGATCAGAATGAATTATTTGTATAGCTCCTCATATATATTTCAAAAATCGAGTTATACTTTTTTCCTTTTCTTTTCTACAATTTGTTAAATCTTCAGGAATTAAACCATTATTTCTTTCACCCACAAATGTAAATTAATTTGCTTTAAAAACCAATAACAATATTAATTTTGTTATTTACAGATTCGGACACACCAAATATACTTGAAAGCCTTGGCACTATTATGTCAACTATGCAGACCAAAACTAATAACGAAAAACAAGGTGAAGGCGCTGCAAATTTACTACAGGGACTTGGAAGTCTCTTAGGACAAGGCGCTCAAGGAAATCAAGCTGTAAATTTGTTACAAGGACTAAGTAGTCTTCTAAACCAAGGAGAACAAGGAAATCAGGAACAAGGAGGTGGCGCTGCAATTTTGCTGCAAGGATTAAGTAGTCTTCTGAACCAAGGCGAACAAGGAGGTGGCGCTGCAAATGTATTGCAAGGTCTCGGATCGCTCTTGAGTCAATATGATGGAAAAAATAAAGAACAAGCAGGTGGCGCTGCAGATTTATTGCAAAATATTGGATCACTTTTAAGTCAATCTGACGAAAAGTCTGGAGATAATCAAAACCAAGGAGAAGGCGTTGCAAACTTGTTGCAAGGACTTGGGTCCTTGATGGGTCAAGGTGGTCAGGGAGGAATAAACCCTGCGATGATCGGAACAATGTTAAATTTATTTTCAAACCTAGCTCAAGAGGAAACTCCAGAAGTTAAGCGTAGTTCAGAATCGAAAAAGATTGACACCAAACCGCGAACTAATTCAGATTTGAATATGGACGATATATTGTCATTAGCTGGAAGCTTCTTGAATTCCGGAGACAAAAAAGAAAAGAAAACTAAAGATATAAACTTTTTATCACTGTTACCAACCATTCTACAAAGCATAAATGCGTTCATAGGACCAGAAGCTGATAAAAGAGAAAAAAGCCACGAAGGACATTCATGGCTAATGCCGCCATTACTGGAAAAATTTCATATTCTTTTCGATCATTTTATTCATTCTGATATTGGAAAACAAACGATAAGTGCTCTAGGAGCTGAAAAGTCCTTTAAAATATTTTTCGATGAAAAAGGAAGGTTTAGTTATAAGAAATTTGGTGAGATGATGGAAAATCATTCTTATAGGAGACAATGGATTAGCCTAGTGACTGATAGGATTGCGAGTTTCTTGCAATATGCTTCTGAACCAAAGGTTTACAAAACGTAAGTACATTCAGAGAAAGTTTTTTATGATGGGTCTGAACTTGAACAAGATGCCACCTGTTTTTAGAGAAAAACAAAGTAGAAAACAAAACTAAACTGTGACAACTGTCAAGATACGGTCACATAAGTTCAAATTCAAACTAATATCAGGCAAATTAAAACAGATAAATTTAATCTAGTGCTTATTATAAATAATTTTACTAACAATGAGAGCTGAAGGTTCTGATAATAAATAACAAAATATTTAAATTTGAATTGAAGGTTCTTAATATACAGGGTGTCTGTAAAAGGTCTTTACAAAAACATACCACATATTCCTTAGACCAAAATAAGTCGATTTAAGTAAAATTACCTTAGTACAAAGTTGCTTCGTTTGGGCTCCAGAGGGCCTTGAAGTTACAATTTTTAAATCGTTTTTCCCATATAAATTTAAAACGGCAAATATGCGATTTTACTGACTTTGGTATATTAGTAGAGTTTTATGTGGCAAAAAAATGGTATTAAAATTTTGTCCGATAATAATATATAGGCGTAGAACCATAGAAATAATATAGAAGACCAATATAAACATAACATTTAAGCAGAAATTGAAACCTACTGTGCATAAAAACGCGTCTCTGCGCCTGACATCGCAAAATAGTGTGTCTAGAAGCTTGCGCAATATGCATGACTTGTCCCTGTAGTGTTGCCAAATATATTAAACATACCTAACAGAAAAGAATTTTAAATTATATGATTTAAACAGTTTATATCTACGAAATATCGCCACAAAATAACTTATACACATTTAAATAATCAACTAATAATATTTATGTGTAATTACATTTCCAAAAATATATACAAACACCGTATTAATGTCATTAATACCGTATTTTTAATGTTCAATAAGCGATTCACCTACAAATTCAATATTGACCTGGCAATAGCACTAAAATCCGGTGTTTCAAGGCTATATGACGCTGCCCTTACAGGACCGTTTGTAGTTTATTATTTATGCCGCGTTTGAGAATCCACATCGGATGCATCTGAGATGTAGTAGTAGTAGTAAATCTTTGATCACGTGATTCAGTATACGTAAATGTAATGGGACAGATGTGTCCGATGTGGATAAAAAACGCTAGAGATGTAAAAAATGCATCCGATGTGGATTCTCAAACGCGGCATTAATTACATGATGAAAGTGGCATTTTATTTTTAGTTTTGTGTAGTGTTTAGTCAAATCCTAGGTACACTAAAAGACATTTTTACATTTGCTAATGAAAATGTAATCAATGTATTAGGCAGCTGTTATATTTATTACAAGATTTATGTCTGCAAATCTAAATAACCTACCTAAGAATTATAATTATGTAAATAGAGAGCTGTATATTTATATACAGGCTGCCCAGCGACGGGGAGACATTATCGATATCGGTTTTAAGGCATTTTAAAACATAAACCCGATCTCAACAATCTTAGGAATTCTTCTGTCACTCGATATTTTAATCGGTACTTCCTCTTCGCTTTTTGCCTGGCACAACAATTATTTACATTTCTTCATTCCTTACCGCGTTCGAACCAGTAAGGTTTAAAGAAATTAAAAAAAAAAACTACTTTAAAAATAAAGATGTTAATGATTTTCTTATGGATCCCATCTTCAGATCTTGACTTAATGTATATAAAACTGTTTCCTTTTCTAACAAAAAGAATCCTAGAAATCGGGCAACGTGGTAAAGAATTATCGCTCAACGTACTTAAAAAAATATTTCAACGAATTGAGAATATCCTACCATTTTGAAGTATGTTAAAAAAAAATTGTTAATAAAGTGAAAAGTAGGGCATGAACATATATTATAAAGTATATAAAATGATAGATAAATCCAGTTTAGAAGGTATTATAAATAAACTGTGGAAATATCGAGAATCTCGATTTTGAATCGGAAAAATATTCTACGCAATTTAGTATGAAAGCTAATCAAAATGAAACACATGAACGACAAACTGTTATTGACAACTTTCTTCAAACGTTTTCTATTTTTCCGAAAACTAACTAGATAGTTCGAAAATCATTTCCTTCGTTAAAACGCCTCTTGTTCCGAAAAAGGTACACGCCTGTCAACATTCATCGTTCATTAAAAAAGTGGTAGATACAAAACGCTTCGTATTGTAAGGCCAAAATATATTTAGAAATCGAAATAGTCATATAAACAAAAAAAAATCATATGAGTGAAATAACTACCAAATTAATGATTTACAAGTTTATTCCTATTATTTATAAAATAGGTTTGCAATGTGCTGGTGTGGAATGTTATCATCGACTAAAAACTTTAAATCTTTGTATTAAATTGATCGAAAATAAACTATAAATTGGTTTAGGCTATATAGAATGTTTCTAGTAAGCAGCAACTAATTTTTATTATGGAACCGAAAGACCCTTTTAAAAGGGTTCAAAATTAAAATTAAAATATGTACCAAGTAAATGTAGTAGTATTTTTTAATTTTTTAATTTATATTGAAAATGGTAACATGAAAGGTTTTCTGTCTAACGACTCATAGTCTCGGCTGACAAAATGTAAAAAAATATCGAACATAATATTCCTGGGTCCTATTTTGCACTCCCCAGATTAAATTTAGTTGTTGCAAATGATATTATCAAATAAGATGTCAAATCACAAGCAAAACCTCGTGACTACAGTACTAATGATTGCCTGTTTGGAAAAGTATCTTTGTTTGTAAATATTTATATGCATAGTTATATTTAAATGCGCGAGTGTAATGTTAAGTATAAACAAAATCCGCCCATTATGTATATTCGTTTAGTTACCGACCCTAGTAGATAGGCAATTTGTTATTGTTTTAAGTTTTACCGTAGGGAGAGAGAAAATCAATATTAGGATAAATGGTCCAGCTCCTTTCTGGTTACGTAGGTACCTAAAAAGTATTTTAGTTTTTGGTTAAGTAATTAATTATTGTAATAGTGATTTTCTTGTGATAGTACCTAATTTAGATTGTGGATTAAAGTTTTTGTATATAATGTCGCTGTTTAATAATAAACGTAGTCAAAACCGGAGCACGTGGTTTTTCTGGAAAGTATTTTTAAAATCACAATCAAAATCTCATGACTACTGTACTATTGATTGCCGAAAATTAACTAATTCATATTTTATGCCATATCTTTCTTAATAAGGACTGTCAGAACCATATTTACCTTAACTTGAAATTTTTTTAATCGTTTTTTGTATAGAATCATCTCTAAAAATGTATGATTGAAATGTGTGAACTATTTGTTCGATCAATAAAAAACTTGCACCGGTCCTGTTCGCGCCAGCACCGTTATACGCATGAGCTCCGACACACTATTTTCTCCTTATGGTTTCATTTTTGATATATGGAATCGGCTTTCTATACTATTTCTATGCGTAGAACTTGATTTTTTAAATAAATGCATCTTTAAAAATTCTAGGCTAATGGAAGAAAAGGAGTTTGAGTATGAAATTTAGATTGCACAACTCATTTACTTTAAAAAAGGTACTCTTGATAAGACTCGATTACTCTCATGGTTTTGACGAAATTTGCATTTTAGTAATTTTAGAACATAAACAATAATTATTAAAATACATACTTTATCAAAACCATGAGAGTAAATCGAGTGTTATCAAGGGTACTTTTTTGTATTAAATGAGTACCCAATCCAAATTTCATACTCAAACCCCTTTTTGCCATTGGCGTAGAATTTTTAAAGGTGCAATTATTTAAAAAATCAAGTTCTACGCCTATGTATTATTATCGGACAAAATTTTATACGATGAAAAACATAAAAATGTACTTTTTTCATATCTTCTTCAACACCTCTAATCGAGACTTTTAACAAAAATACTCGATTCTTGCCATGTACGATTTTTTGAGTAATATTAATTATTTGCCTGCAATACGTATACAAAAACATTTATTGTTGGTTTCCAAAGTTTCATCTAAATAAAAATATTGTCAAGTTTTAACACCTCATCTCGCCGGAGAGGCTAGCCGCGAGCTTAGTGTGCATCCACTTACTCGCAACAGATAAGCAGTTATATCTCCGGTCACGTCGTGGATGAGTGACCGCTGGGAGGTTTCACCATGGGCCGTGTCACCATGAGATTTATCCAACTAGCGTTTAACCATCGACGACGTGGAATGAATGAGAATGAACGAGGGTGTGAATGGGAAAGTAATTTTAGAACATAAACAATAATTATTAAAATACAAACTTTGTCAAAACCATGAGAGTAAATCGAGTGTTATCAAGGGTACTTTTTTGTAGTAAATGAGTACCCAATCCAAATTTCATACTTAAACCCCTTTTCTGCCATTGGCGTAGAATTTTTAAAGGTGCAATTATTTAAAAAATCAAGTTCTACGCCTATGTATTATTATCGGACAAAATTTTATACGATGAAAAACATAAAAATGTACTTTTTTCATATCTTCTTCAACACCTCTAATCGAGACTTTTAACAAAAATACTCGATTCTTGCCATGTACGATTTTTTGAGTAATATTAATTATTTGCCTGCAATACGTATACAAAAACATTTATTGTTGGTTTCCAAAGTTTCATCTAAATAAAAATATTGTCAAGTTTTAACACCTCATCTCGCCGGAGAGGCTAGCCGCGAGCTTAGTGTGCATCCACTTACTCGCAACAGATAAGCAGTTATATCTCCGGTCACGTCGTGGATGAGTGACCGCTGGGAGGTTCCACCATGGGCCGTGTCACCATGGGATTTATCCAACTAGCGTTTAACCATCGACGACGTGGAATGAATGAGAATGAATGAGGGTGCCCAGACAACACACCAAACCCCAGAGATATCCACAGAATATCTTTTGTGGATATCCAATATATCTACAGGATATCAGAAATATTCTGTGGATCTAATATGGATATCCAAATGTCCGTCTATATCCAGAATATAGAAGATATCCTAATGGATATTCAGCAAAATATCTAATGGGTATCTTCCAGAAAATACAAGAAATCCCAGAGATATCCACAGAATATATTTTGTGGATATTCAATATATCCAATATGGATATCTAACCAAATGCCCGTCTATATCCCAGGATATAGAAGATATTCGGATATTCAATAAAATATTTTATGGGTATCTTTAGTAGAAGTAACCAATGATTATTGAATAACGTCGAAAGAAAATAGCAGAGATAAAAAAATATTTTCAACACTCTGCCTTTGATTTTGCCCACTAAGGAGAAAGTCATCCTTATTAGGACTCTTCAGCAATAAATCGAAGTTCTCGACCCCAATCTCTAATGGAGTCTGTAGGACAAAAATTTCGATCGAACTCTATTACGGCGGGTCGAGCATGAGTAGATGCGATAGTGGTATCGCCATCTATACTTAGTAAGCAGAATCAAATATCTAGTGGATATCCACGATGGTTTGCGTTCGCGCCTAGACTTTGATATATTTAGTGGATGTTCATGGGATATTGAATACACCTTAAAAAAATTAATTTTAAATATCTGAACGGTACTATTAGCCACAATGGCGAGCACAATGGCGTAATTTTTTAATAATTTGCTATATAATTACTATTATTTATGGACATTTGCATGTCTATAAATTACATCTCATGGATATAAAATATATATCTACCATGGACTGGACATTCAGTGGATATTGGGATGTTCAGTAGATATCCAAAGGATTTGGTGTGCTGTCTGGGTGTGAATGGGAAAGTGTAGTAGGACCTTCAAATGGTGGTACAATAAGCCGCAGGCTGCAGTGCTGCCAGACTACAGACGGATTAGGGTGTAGCACGGGAGGTCTTAAGGGTGTAAAAACAAAAAAAAACAAACACCTAATAATAATAATAATAACTCAATAATTAAAAAAACAAATGCGTGGTTTATTAATATGGCTGTACAATATACCAATGCAGAATATACCGTTATGTTACTGACATTAGGATTTTGTGAAGGAAATGCTCGAGAGAGTGTCAGGGTGTACCCTGAAAGGTTTCCAAATCGTCGTGTACCTAGCCACCCAACTTTTGCTGCTGTTGAGAGACGTCTCCGGGAGACCGGTTCCTTTGCTCCCAACTTTGTTGATAATGGAAGAGAACGTTTTGTAAGGATTCCTGAAGTTGAAGAAGATCCAGAATTAAGTACCAGACGAATTGGAAGGGAACTAGGAGTAAGTAAAGATGTCGTTCATAAAGAGCTTTAAGAACAATTGCTATATCCATACCATAAGAAGCCAGTACAAGAATTATTAGTCCATGATCCTCAAATTGGTTTGGGTTTTTGTCGATTTGTTAATATGCAAAGAGAAACAGATCTAAACTTTATGAAGAAGGTTCTCTTTACCGATGAAGCGGGTTTTACAAGAAGAGGTATAACTAATACTCATAATGAACATGTTTATGCCGTTGAAAATCCGCATGCAATAAAGGTAAACCATTTTCAGCACGAATTCAAATTTAATGTGTGAGCTGGAATAATTGGTAATTTCATTGTTGGTCCTGTCATACTTCCACGAAGATTAACTGAAGAAAATTATTTTGATTTTCTACAAAATACGTTGCCAGAATTGTTAGAAGATTTACCTTTTAAACTTCGGAGAGATATGTGGTTTATGCAAGATGGAGCTCCACCACATTTTTCTTTAAACGTTAGGAACCACTTGAATGAACAATATCCACACAAATGGGTAGGTAGAGGTAATAACGCACCTGTAAACTGGCCACCACGTTCCCCAGACCTAACACAGATGGATTACTTTTTATGGGGACATCTGAAATACACTTTTTACAGGGAACCTGTAGAAAATGAGGAACAACTCTGGCAACGTATTCAAGATGCAATAAACAATCTTAGAGGTGATGAAGAAGTTATGGAAAGGATACATTTTAATTTTATTCGACGTATAAATCTTTGTATGCGTGAAAATGGTGAACATTTTGAACAATTTTTGTAAAATCTCCATTTTGATTATGTTGTAAATAAATATTTTTGTGAAACCTGTACACTCTAAATTATTAAAACAAAAATTTAGCGAAAACCATGAGAGTAATCGAGTCTTATCAGGAGTACCTTTTTTAAAGTAAATGAGTTGTGAAATCTAAATTTCATACTCAAACTCCTTTTCTTTCATTGGCGTAAAATTTTTAAAGGTGCAATTATTTAAAAATCAAGTTCTACGCTTATGTATTATTATCGGACAAAATTTTAATACAATTTTTTTGCCACATAAAACTCTACCAATATACCAAATTTCAGCAAAATCGCATATGCCGTTTTAAATTTATATGGGAAAAACGATTTAAAAATTGTAACTTCAAGGCCCTCTGGAACCCAAACGAAGCAACTTTGTACTAAGGTAATTTTACTTAAATCGACTTATTTTGGTCTAAGGAATATGTGGTGTGTTTTTGTAAAGACCTTCTACAGACACCCCGTATAAAAATTAATTATTTAAAGATAGTAAACAAATAAAATATGAAATGTGATATAAATATAAAAGTTGAATTGAAGGTTTTTAATAGGTATATAAGATAGTGAACCAATAAATTATGATAGATAAGAAAAAGTTATACCCAATTTTTAAGTAACCTGTACAAATGATATATATTATACAAAAAAGCTCGGCTCGGTTTCGATTTAGATTACCGGATTACTAAATTGAGGGGATGGTCCTACAGATTCTGGAGGTAATTTAGCCTGTTCAGGAGTTCAAACTAAATGGTATCAAGTTTGGTTTCTGTACAGGAAGGAGCCTTGTCACTGTAAGGTCTCTAGATTGCTCTAAGTTGCGGATTCATCGACGTTCTGGGGCTAAGGAACTAGATCTCCACTTGAACTGACTACGTTTCAACACTTTTCTGGTCTGCATTATTAATAAAAAATAATATAACTTATCGTAGTATGCCCGTAGAAAAAGTGACGTAGAATACTCGAAATTGACAGTCTGGCATCCAAATTATCATGCGCACTGACCGTTTTTTTCACCCATGTCGGCTTAGAAATTAGGGTTAGGGTTTATGTCATATGGCCAGTTTAATATCAAGGTCAGTGATCTCACTAACCTCCTAACTACTACAGAAAACAACGGGAGAAACCAGAGAGATGTGAAAAGGGCGTATTTGCTGTTCCTATACATGTCAGGATGCACGTGAGGCGAGCATGGTGTAGGCTTAAAAAGAGCGCACCCGATCGACGTTTCGAAATTCGCGGTGGGTCGGGCGCGCTCCCTCTCTTCTGTAGTGATTAGGACGTAGATGGGACGAGCGTACCGTCTTTTTATGATGAATGTGTAAAAAGGACAGACGTTTCTAAATTTGCGCGAATTTCGAAACGCCGGTCAGGCATGCTCGCTTGCTTCTGTAGAAGTTAGGAGGTGGGTAGGATGAGCGTACTGTGTTATTATGGCGTATAGTTGAATACAGAAATAATAAACAGTAATGTAATGCCAAGAATGTGTTAAGAATGCTACAATAAATGCCCACCACTGAAAAAATAAACCTTGTCTTGTAACCTCCATATATTTCTCCATACTTTAAAGCAATGATACATTGTATTTAATATAGGTGTAAAAAGGGCGTTCCCATCCGTCGTTTAGAAATTTGCGCTCGCTTCGCTCGTTCTCTTCTAAATTGATTATGAGGTGTGTCGAACAAGCGTAGGGTTCTTATTCTAGTCCAAACTATTCTAATTTATCCTATATTATTCTAAAGAAAAACATAATCAATTATCTTCTCTTTTGTACCTTGAGTTTGCCTCCAGATTCCTTTCCATAACTCGAACTCATAATCTTAAGGAGTAAAGTTCTCTTTCAGATATGTGGTGAGGTGATCCCAGGAATCAAAAACATTAGTCCTATACCATCTCAACGCTGTTTTTGAAAACAACTCTGGAGCTTTGCAGAATAGTTGTAGTTTTGATACCTCTTGTGAGGATCGTAACTCCTCCAGTCAATTAAGAAAATCAGTGGCACTCTTTTCATCCTAAAACTGAACTCTCCATCGAGTTATATCGAAATCAACTGAAGATTGAGGTTGATTATATCCAGTGTTTCGTGGGCCTAAGTGTCTTTGTGACCCTGGTTGACACTCATGAGAGACCGATATATTATTATGAGACACTCAATGCAGTGGTTCAGGTTCTGCCTCAAATTGAAAGTTATAAATTTTCCAAAGGAAGAGACTTCTGCTTTGGTGGGATCTCTTTCAAAAGGATCTCTCTGAATGAGATTCAAATCTCACAATTGATTTTATTGGACGTTCTTCTCGTCTTTGGGTGCTAGTAGACCTCGACTACTAACACGGTGTGGTTGTTCTACTGGTTAGCACAGGATATACTCCATCAGCTAAGTTCCCAAGCTAGGGTATTGTCCTAAAAAGGATCAGAATGATGGCATACAAAACTTCTTGAACGATTCTCCTCATTAACCCATCGTCAACGAATGATATGAGAGGAATTTGTTCATCCAAAATCGAACTTTCAACCAGATTTTCTAGGTCAATCAATAAAACTTATTCTGAGCTGGTTCTATTCTATTTTAATCTACACTAAGTTCCACATTTTCCCCATTCTAATCATTCCTGTTGGTGGTACGTTCCATTTACATAAATAATTATTAATTTGTATTTTATTTTACATTGAAATATTCTCTAACCTTTGGTTATATTTAAGAAATGTCTTTAATTACTCAAATCTTGTAATTTTGAAATACGCCTCTTCATCTTGTTAACAACGAATTTTGGTGTATATATTCCGCTCTAGTCATAATTAATAGGCCAAATTGTTCAAAAAAGTCCCAGATCGCACATTTTTGAAGTTAGAAAAATGAAATATATTTGTTTTTTAGTAAATCAGCCATTTTTCTGGACACAAGCCTTTAAGGTAGCACTACATTAACAATAACATCATTACGTTTACAGAGATAGTCTTAAAGAATATCTTACCAAATACGCAATTAAATATCAAAATCCACGCATTTCAAGATACTGACTTTCTTCTACAAATATACTAGAAAACTGCACAATTTTTCATGCCTATTAATGAACCACACTGTATTAATTGATAAAGGCTTTTACTATAAGTATTTTAAATACTAGTAGGCACAATTAGAAGGTGATTATTTTACTATTATCATTATCTATTGTCAAATAAATTTTTATCAGTAAGTTAAACTAGGTAGGTACCTTTTAAATTGCGTAAGTTAATCTTTTTAACAATTAACGAATTGAAAAAATATGAACACGTATATTGTTTGCAAAATATTACTAAACAAACATTTTGTGTAGAGGAATAAAGGGCCCAATAACTGTTGCCCTTCTATTGTGAAAGAAAAGGCTGGCATATATAGGTCTGTAGAAATAAATATGTTGGCAATTGAAGGAAACAGGAAACTACAAGCTTTTTACAATATTAGTACTGACTGTTCGGTAGTGCCTCTTTAACCAGTAGCACCGTTCAGTGTCGCTGCCATGGCGCAAACAGATAATATACCGCCGCTCTATATTATTAAAAGAAATAACCTTAAATCTTCACACGCTTAATAGCAAAAAAATTGGTATTTAAATGTTGAACTTTTGATTTGTCAAAAATACAAATTTCTTGATTTATGATTTTAGCACCAAATTGAAATTGAGGTTGTACTGAAAAAGGAAAAGGCACAAAATATAGAATTTGATTATAAAATGCATATATTAAAAAGGTAGTTTTCTTTGAGGTGAAATCCCTCCCATAAAATATTTGTTTATACAAGGTAAACACATTGAGTTAGTCCCACTTTCAAAATTAATGTTATTTCGGTTTAGTATACACTTTACCTCTTTACCTGGTCTATATTTTGATGGGCCATTTTACGATGCCAATCATTTAGATTATCTTTTAACATTCCAACATTTGCACTTGGGATTATTCTGTTAAATCTGAAGTTCATTTTGTAAATTGTGTTGTCTCTTTCAGCTATGGCACTTACTTTATTGTTTTTATTAAAACTAGACTGCTCATAATTCATATTGACAATGTATCCTTTTGCAACAGCCGCACTTACAGAAAATAAATTTGCAGTCATTTTTGGTACATGTAACACATTATTTATACTTGTTTCAATCCATCGCATTCCATTGTTTGCTTCTAGTTTTACAGTTCCTTCTCCTATGGCTTGTATTATTGTCCCATCACCAATCATAATATCTTTAGGTTCTATCTCTGTGTATTCAAAGAACATATATTTGTTGTGACACATATGCTCAGATGCACCACTATCAACGATCAAATCTTTTATTTTGGATTGTCCATAAAACATTATACTATTGGCAGAAAAAGCATTAGTAATATTTCCAAAGTCATTGTCACTTTTTTTTTATTTAAAAACCAGCAATTATTATTAGAATGTTCGTCTTTTTTACAATTTTCACAGAATTCATTTTTGACACGACACTGGTTTTTATAGTGGCCTATTTTACCGCTCTTGAAACATTTTCTGTTTTCAAATCTTTGATTTGCCACTAGAGCAGTGACTTCTTGTCTATTATTAACCCTCTGTTCTTCAATGAGAAGCCTAGCTTTTAACTCTGCTAATTCTTGTTTATTTGATGGGACAGATTCTCATGCAGAGACAAAATGCTTATAATTTTCAGGTAAAGAAGTTAATAATTTAAGTGCCGCTTGGCTGTCTGACATTATTTGAATATGCTGATTTTCGACAGCTCTTTCATTGTTCGTTTTTGCACATTGCAAAATTGCGTATGCCTCAGCCTGAAATACCGAGGAATGTATTCCTATAGCATAGCTATGGTTAGTATCAGGGTTTTTGGAGAATACTCCTGCCCCAGTGCCTTCCGCAGTCTTAGACCCGCTTGTATACCAGGTTTGTTCCTATCGTTGGGCATTGGGCTCCCTTATGGTGATCTCCGCTCTTTCCTGTATTAAAACCTCAAAGGGAGTATTAAAAGAGTACCTCTTGGTTATGTGGTCTGATCTCATGTCTAGCACGTCTCCTGTCACTAACCTTGAGATACTCATGTGACCTGGCCTAATGTCAAGATTTCCCAGTGTATTCCCTAATCTGTAAGCACCTAATCTTGCCTCCCCTTGTATCACATAGTGAAGAGGTGGGAGTCCTATTAGTGCTTCCATTACAGCAGTGGGGGGTTGTTTTCATTGCCCCCGTTATTCCGAGGCAGGCAAGTCTTTGTACCTTGCTTAGCCTCGTTATTGCTTTCCTTTGCTGTGTCTTTGGCCACCACATCAAAGCTGCGTATGTTATTATGGGTCTCACCACCATGTTATAAAGCCAGTATACCATGTCTGGTTTTAACCCCCATTTTTTTTCCAAAGGATTGCCTTGCCATCATTAATGAGGTTTCCGCTCTCCTTGTGGTTCTTTCTAGATGCTGGTTCCAGGTAAGTCTCGAGTCAATCATAACCCCGAGATATTTTACCTCCCCCTTAAGCTGGATGCTTGCACCTCTTAGGTTTAGAGGCCCTAGTCCCTCCAATTTCCTCCTGCGGGTGAATGCAATTATGTCAGATTTGTGTGGGCTAATGTTTAGTCCTTCCGCCTCTGTCCATTTTGTTACTATATTTAGAGCCTCTTGCATTCGATCTTTTACTATAGTGTTGTATTTTCCCTGTGCCATTATCACTAGATCATCGGCATATCCCAGGGTTCTATGTCCCTTATCTTTGAGAGCCCTAAGCAGCCCGTCCACTACAAGGTTCCACAGGAGTGGAGACAGCACTCCACCCTGTGGACATCCTCTCGCTACCCGTGCCGCTGTTGTCTCTCCCATAAGGGTTGTGTGTATAGTTCTCTCCCTTAACATAGAGTCGATCCAGGACACGCATGTGTCCTCGATTCCTCTGTGTTTGAGAGATCTAATGATTGATTCAACGGAGGTATCGTCAAATGCACCCTCGATATCCAAGAATGCTCCCAGCATTACCTCCTTGTTTTCCAGTGTGTTCTCCACCCTTTTTATTAGTTGATGGAGAGCTGTTTCAGTTGATTTCCCTGCACTATGGGCGTATTGGTCTTGGTATATTGGCCTTTGAACCAATATCCCGTCTCTAATATGCCTATCTAGCAGTTTTTCCAAAGTCTTAAGTACGAAGGACATAAGACTTATTGGTCTTAGGGACTTTGCCGTTTCCTGCCCCATTTTCCCAGGTTTTGGTACCGTACCTTAGACCTGAATCTACTTGTTCAAAATACACCATAACTAATTGACGAACTTCAAGTATAGACCTAGTTAATTTTTTGACCAGTCCTCGACAATGGTCTTTCCAATCAAGGTGTTGACCTATTTGACAAGCGAATGCTAGTATTCCCGTTATTAAGAAGTACATTTTCAAAACTAATCTCTAGGGGATCAACGTTATGTTGACTGTCATGAAATCTAAGTACCTCAGTCTTATTAGCATTAAAAAATAAATCAAGACTATTAAAATAACTTAACATTTTTTGAGCGATGTTAGAGCTCTCTCTGTTTTATAGATCCGTATATTTAGATGAAATTATAGCCGAAAAATCATCTGCATAGCTTGCATAATTATTACCTATTAATGAGTCAACATTGTTTACATACAGTATGAACAATATGGGTCCCAAAATTGAACCCTGAGGAACTTCCATATTAATATCTAGTGTATTAGAATTAATGGTATTTATTTTGTTCTTGTTTTTTACTTTTAAAGAA
>OV651830.1:20700975-20786952 GCA_927349885.1 Psylliodes chrysocephalus
TTCATAAAACAGCAGAAATTAAAAATGTCTTATTTGTTAAGGATCTACGTCAAAATTTGCTGTCTGTTCAGTGTCTGGTTAAACAGGGGTTGAAAGTTACATTTGAAAAAGATAGGGCAGAAATACAAAAAACTCTGTAGTATTAGCTATTGGAAACAAGATAAATAACCTGTTTAAAATTAAATTTGAAATTTATAAAAAAAGGCAGGCAGATTTTTGTTCAGATATTGATATGTGGCATATGAGACTAGGCCATTTAGGGTATGATAATATGTCAAAAATGTTACATAATGATATGGTAAAAGGTATGAAATGTAAAGGAAAATTTGATAAAAGCCAAAAATGTGAAATTTGTGTTGAAAGTAAAATAACTAGATTACCTTTTAATAAGAGTTCTGTTAAACAAGCAAAGAGACCATTGGAAATTGTACATAGTGATGTATGTGGACCAATTACCCCTGCAAGTTACGATAATAAAAAATATTTTGTTACCTTTTTGGATGAGTTTACTCATTTTACAATTGTCTATCTAATGGAACACAAATCTGATGTTTTTGAGTGTTTTAAAAAATATGAAGCATTTGTAACGGCTAAGTTTTCACTTCAAATCTCATTTTTAGTTTGTGATAATGGTAAGGAATATCTAAATAACAATTTTGTAAGTTTTTGCACAACCAAAGGTATTCAAATTCGAAACACAATACCATATACACCTCAGTTAAATGGTATTGCAGAGAGGGTTAATCGTACTCTTTTAGATAAGTCAAGAGCTATGATTTTGCAGTCTAAATTGAATAAAGAATTTTGGGGTGAGGCAATACTTTGTGCAACATACTTATTAAACAGGAGTCCTACAGTGGCTTTAAATAATATGACACCAGCTGAAATGTTTCTTGATCAAAAACCTAGTTTAGAGCGTTTAAAAGTTTTTGGCTGTTTGGCCTTTGTTAGAATACCAAAAGAAAAAGTAAATTGTAAATTTGATTCTAGAGCAGAGGCAATGATAATGATAGGTTATACTCATAATGGATACAGATTATGGAATCCAAAAAATTATAAAATAATTAATGCAAGAGATGTTGTATTTTTTGAGAATAAAACCATCCAGGACTTGACATTAAATATATTTACTGTACTTGAAGAAAATGAAGAAACCAGGGACCATAATAAACAAGAAAACTTAGAGCCAGAACTTTATGAAGAATCAACTGAACAAGAAAACTTGGAACCAGAACTTTATGAAGAACAAATTGAATAAGAACATTTGGAACCAAATTCTCTCCAAAGAGAAGAAAGACACACAGCAGAATAAAATGAATTAAGGAGAAGCACTAGAGTAAAGAAGCATCCTGTGAGATTTGAAGAGTATGAAATGGATCCTGAACACTTGGCAATGAGTGCTGAATCATTTGTTGATGGTATCCCAAAAAGTTTAGAAGAAGCAAAACAAAGAAGTGATTATACATTTTGGAAAGAAGCTGTTTCTGAGGAAATGACATCCTTAGAAAGAAATAAAACATGGTCACTAGTAGATAAACCAGAAAATATTTCATTAATAGATAGCAAATGGGTATTTCGTGTAAAAAAAGATCAAGCAGGAAATATTCAAAAATATAAGGCTCGCTTGGTAGCACGTGGATTTATGCAAAAAGAAGGACTGGACTACGAGGAAACATGGCTAGGCTTACAACATTAAGAACCTTATTAGCGATAATAAATCATAAAAATCTTCAAGTACAGCAAATGGATGTCAAGTCAGCCTTTCTTCAAGGTACTCTTAATGAAAATATTTATATGAGTCAACCTGAGGGATTAAATCAGGATAAAAGGTTTGTATGCAAATTAAACAAAGCTCTGTATGGTTTAAAACAAGCCCCCTATTGTTGGAACAGGGAATTTAATAACTTTATTTTTGGAATAGGATTAATTAGGTCACAGAATGATCCTTGTCTGTATTTTAAACATAATAATAATATAGAAATTTATTTATTGCTTTATGTGGACGATATTATTATTGCCAGTAACAGTGAAACTGAGATAAAAAATTTAAAACAAAAACTAGCAAAAAAATTTGAAATGCAAGATCTTGGAAATTTAAATACATTTTTAGGAATTAATATAAAAAAAACTTCAGAAGGGATTTATTTAAATCAAAAAGATTATCTTAAAAATGTCTTTATTAAATTTAGAATGCAAGACTGCAATGGGTCAAAAATTCCCATGAACTCTGTTTTAAACGAAGCTAACTGTGAAACAAAAAACCCATTCGTGAATTGGTAGGTTGTTTTAATGTATGCAACTTTAGTTACACGTCCTGATCTAAGTGCATCTGTTAACTATTGTAGTAGAAACCAAAATAATCCAACTGACGAGTTGTGGAATTTATTGGAAGGTATTTTAAGATACATAAAACTTACAATTAATTTTGAATTATTTTTGATAACACAGCTTCCATCATGTTAGAAGGATATGCTGATTCAGATTGGGCAGGGGATGAAACTGATAGAAAATCTACAACAGGTTTTTTGTTTAAAGTTTTTGGGGGAACTGTCTGTTGGAGCACCAAAAAGCAATCAACAGTTTCGATCTCCAACAGAATCGGAATATGTTGCTCTTGCTGAAGCAGCTAGAGAAGGAATTTGGATATCGAATTTGTTGAAAGATTTTGGCTTTGCAAAAACAATTTTTACTATATATGAAGACAATCAATCATGTATTAAATTAACTCATAAATGGGAGCATAAACGTCTCAAACATGTTGATGTTAAATTTAATTTTGTCAGAGATTTAGTGCTTAATAAAACACTGTCAGTAGAGTATATTAATACTAAAGAGCAAACTGCTGATATTTTAACAAAGAATTTAAAATATGAATTGTTTTCAAAACATAGAAATGGTCTAGGTTTAAGGGAAATTATATGAGTGTTTACTTTGTTTCAATTGCGAAGGGATGTTGAAAATCAACAATTAAATCAGTATTGCTTTGTGTTCTTAGGTTTAAGTTGGTATTATTGTTTTGTCATACTTATGTCATTTGTTATATCACGTTGTTGTTCATGTGTCGTTTTGTTGTAAATTATACATGCACCTGTTAAATAAAATAAATCACTCGTCATCTGTGTCTTTATTATATATTCTATCAATAATAATAATAATCTGGTTTTACATTTTTTGATGAAATTATTTTGTGGTCGTAGGAAAAATATTGTACATCACTTGTGTGAAAAGTGATTTTCTACACTCGTGTGATAGTCGCACTCGGCTTGTGCCTCGTGCGACAATACTTCTCACTCGTGTAAAAAATGTAACTTTCCACACTCGTAATGTAATATACTATATTATTTATGACACTTTGCATAAACAAAATTATTTGTGAAGGCCATGCATAAACATGGATAAATAAATTGCACGATAATCTTTGCATAAACAAGGACCCTTATCAAATTTTGTCTGAAATAAAATAAAATAACCTACTTGCAGAGCTCGAGGATGATGAGTTCTGAATCATGCGTTGAATTAAGTCCAAATTTTTCCATAATTGGAAATTTTTGATCTCTTCGGCATTT
This sequence comes from Psylliodes chrysocephalus, assembly GCA_927349885.1. NCBI lineage: Eukaryota > Metazoa > Arthropoda > Insecta > Coleoptera > Chrysomelidae > Psylliodes > Psylliodes chrysocephalus. The sequence goes on from OV651830.1 coordinate 20,704,542, forward strand.
TAATAAACCACTAAATTTTATTACAAATTATAATTATAAACCACAAATAATTTTAACATGTGTTCGATTTCGCACTGAAAAACGTAATAATTGATATGAATCACATAGATATGATCCGAGTCGGTAGGTAAACATCTTTTTTGCTGATTTTAACAGTGGTTTGATATCGTACCATAGGCGTAACTAGAAATTGTTCTTGGTCTATGAAGACGTGGTTACGAAGTCTAATTCCACTGCTCGCTAAGCAATCCCATGTCATATTTTAGCGGGATTATTTTAGAAATGCAGGGTAATTTTTCTTATTCAAATTGGCAACGATGTGTAATCATAGCCGTGCGATGCCAACGAACGTTGGAAGGTTCTCAGAGAAGACCGCGAAAAGCAAGTCAGTACTTGTTGCGGGTTGGTAGAGGTAAGTTTAGTACTCTAGGTGCCGGCAAAACCACATGCGTTTTTTTTTGCAAGATTGCACACTAGTAAAAATGAATGAATGCAGCTATGGCTTTACAAAAAACTTTGTGTGTGTGTTGCTACTTAGAAATAATATATATTTAAAATAACTATGAGGTTTTTCGGTGAGCGGGAGGGGCAATTTTGGAAGAGACATTTTTTTTCTTCCAAAATAGCTCCGCGTTTCCAAAATAGCCCCCTTTTCTAAAATAACCAAAAAATTTGCTTCTTTAGCTAAAAATCTCTTCTGGTCCTAAAATAAAAATGGTCCGCACTTACGTAAAAAACTTTGACCCATTCACGAAATGGTAAAAACTATATCCCTTACAGAAACGATAATGAAAAAGCTTTTCAAAACACCATACATTATATTCAGTATAATGGTCTGAGCCTTCATAAGGCTTCTAAAAAATATAGGGTGCCAAGGTCTATCCTAGCTTTACGAGCTAAGACAAAAAGCACTTTTTCTGTAGCAGGAAGGCCTTGCATTTTAACAAACGACGAAGAAAAAGTGCTGGTTGAACATCTAAACGTAGTTGCTTCTTTGGGCTTTCCGTTTGACATTACTGACTTGAGGATATTAATCAAGTCTTATCTTGACAGAAAAGGCAATGAACGGAGGCTTAATAATAATCTACCCGGTCGAGATTGGGCTGCAAACTTTTTGAAGAGAAAAAAAACTCAATATCGAATCGATTTTCTGCGAATATCTTTACCAAACGTGCGATGGTAAATAAGCAAAATTTGGACATTTTCTTTGACAATGCTCGAGATTTGTTTAATACCATAGACCCGTCTCTAATAATAAATTTCGACGAAACCAACCTGACTAACAATCCAGGACCAAAAAAATGTATATTCAAGAGAGACACCAAGTACCCTCAAAGGGTAGTCAACTCCACGAAGACTGCCATAAGCATAATGTATACTGGAACTTTTGCCTGAATATGTAATCTACAAGGCAGATTATGTGGAATAGTTGGACTCACGGTGGTCCTGCAGGAGCGCGTTACAATCGGTCTTGAAATGGCTGGTTTGATGTCGTCTGCTTTGAGGATTGGTTTTATAGCATTGTTGTCATTTATTTAAGAAACAAGGATGGAGCTAAGGTTTGTTTATAATCTAGGGACTCAAGATTTTGCTATTTTAATAATAATCCCCATTTTTTTATTGGAAATTTTAGTTGGCGACAACCTATTCTCACATTTTTCACAGAAAGTATTACAAACATGCCAAGAAATGAACATATCTTTTATCTGCCTACCCCCTAACTCAACTTATCTGATGCAACCCCTTGATGTGGCATTCTACGCTCCCCTAAAGAAGTATCGGAGAGCGATACTTATCGAATAGAAGAAAACAGGAGGGTGTAAAATGTCGACGTTATCAAAAGATGTATTTCTGCAGCTACTAAATAAACTTCGTCAAAAATTGGATGAAAATGGTAAATCCTCCGAAAATCTCATCTCGGGTTTCGTGAAACTGGTCTACATCCCCCTGAACCTGAAGCAGAAAAACGCCGAAAGTACACATAATGTTATTTCTCCTGCTGTTGTTGACATTTTGAAAGCGATGCGTCATAATACAGAAGCACCATCACAACAAAAACAGATACGAAAGAGAGTTTAAGTAGAGCCTGGAAAGAGTGATGTTTTTGTTTCAACCAGTGCGATTCCAAAAAAAAACAGTTGTTACAAAAATTTAAACTTAAAAAAAGAAATCAGCGATATATTATCATCGTCTTCTTCTGACGAATTTGATGCACCATATGAACCCGATGAAGAGTTTCGATGACTTGTCAACATTCTCGAAATACTGGGATCAATCACCAAATAGCAGTAGCAGTGATGATGATATGCTATTGATACACTTCAAAGAAAACGTGCCACCTGCAAATTCTTCGATTAAGCTTAAGAAACCGATTGTAAATGACTGGGTATTGGTAGAATATAAAAGAAAAAATGTACCATGCTACTTAGTAGAGAAAGTAGTTTCAATTTCAAAAACCAATTCATAGTGCTCCTAAACGGTAGATTTTTTTTTAATAATTCTCAAAGACAGAACGATTCCTAACACCAGAAGTAAAATATATAGACGATGTTCTTGAAAAACATATAAAAAAAATACTCCAGAGACCAAAAATAAATGGCACAGGAAGAATATTTTTTAAATTTAATGAGAATTTAATAATTGCCAATAATATCCTATTTACTACGCAGGTACTTTCTGGTTGAGTGCCGAATTATATAATAAAGCTGGAGAAACCAAATTTAAGTTTACGTTGTTTTTTAAAACTTGTACTTATGTTTCTTAAATGTTGTGGTTTTTTTTAAATAAAATCAATGAAACTAATATTTTGTGTTTTTTAGTAGTTTTTTCATCCCTAAATGAAAAAATACTAGGTAGATATATTTTCTCTATATCTAAAAAGGCCCTTTGAGCTGTTTAACTTCATATTTTGTGTTATTTTTGCCAATTCCAAAATATCCCCGCTCATGGGGTTATTTTTGACAGACCTTCAAAAATTTTTTTATGGTCCCCTATCGTCGTCGTATTTTTTATCATGGTAATATTAGCTAATGTATGTAGACCTATGGTGGGTGAGGTTTTCCTCACCTGTAAGTCAAATGGCACCATCAATCATCTTTAAGTCGCCCCGGAGCGCCACGGCAAATAATAATAATAGCCGTCCCTTTCCCCGCACAAGCTCAGCTTTTGGTTAAAATTCACTCGTAAGGGGGTGAATTAGGGAGAGTATTATTATTATTATTATTATTATTATCCAAACTCGATATGAAACTTATTTATTCTTGGACGCTTTTTATGGTACATCCAAATGACTGCTTGCTAAGCGCATGTCATACATAGATATATTATTAACATAGGTATGTATCAAAAAAAAATTTTCAAAATTTTTGTAAAAAAATATTTTGAAAAAAAAAAATGTTTCGTAAAAAAAATGGTAAAAAAAATTAGTAAAAAAAATTGCAAAAAAAATTTATAAAAAAAAATTTTGTAAGAAAGATTTTTATAAAAAAAAAATTGTCAAAAATTTTTGTAAAAAAAAATTGCCAAAAAATTTTTATAAAAAAAAATTTTGTTCATTCAATACTTTCAAGCGCATGTCATACTTAGATATACTATTAACATTGGTATGTGTCAAAACAAACATTTTTGGAAAAAAAAATTTTTGACAAAAATAAATTTGTCCATTCAATACTTTCACTATTCGCCAATCGCATGTCATACTTATAGCTTAACATTAGTATGTCAAAAAATTTTTGTAATTTTTTTTTTTAAAATTTAGCATTTTTTATTTCCAAAAATTTTTTTATTTTTCATTTACTAGATTTTGCTGTTGCACGCAGTGCTGACTTAGATGAGAAACAGCAGTATTTATTTAAACGATATTGTTAACCCTCTCAGTACGTCTGTCGTACATATTCGGCACCAACTTTTTTGGCTGACGAAACGACTGTCGTCTATAGCCAACAGTAGCTCATTTCCCTTCTCGACGCGTGCCATCTCAGACACGACACACCTAAAATTTTGATTTGGCCCACAGACGGCCGTCGTACCGTTTCGACAACTTGTGCTTCGCAGACAGACGAATGTCGTACAATTTCGACAGTGTCGTACATACACGACAACCGGCAACATGGCAAATTTAGCGGTTTAAGTTTTGGCGCCAGTCTGTTTCAGAATGTCTTCTAGAGAACACGTAGGGCCGTCGGCATATTTACACATCCTCCTATATGACGGCACCGGAGTGCTGAAATCTGTTCGCCTTTGTAACCTACAAGTACGCTACAAAAGCTCATTGATTTAGGCACCAGTGCCTGAGGCCTCTCTTATTGCTGGAATCAGTAAGCAAGCTTATCTGCATTCTATGAAACAATGGCTGTACTTAAACTGCCGTTAAACGGTCGTGTACTGAAATGCCGTTAATAGACATAATGTCATTCAAATGACGCATTTGAAGTGTTTTGGCATTAAAAAACAAAAAAATATACAAGAAGAAAACGAAGCAACGATTTCTCGTAGGATGGCGGCTTCGCCGCCACCAAAAATTTTTAACCCATACCTGGCTACGCCTACCGGCATAGACGCCAACGGCCTGGACACAGCTAAAATTGAAAAGTAAAGCCTCACATAACATAAAATTTGTATGGGTGTCTAAATCAATGAGCTTTTGTAGCGTATTTGTAGGCTACAAAGGCGAACGGGTTTCAGCACTCCGGTGCCAATACTATTTAAACAATGTCAATTATAAAATCTTTAAAAACTAAATTTGAGTTCACTTAAAGTCTGTTCCTAACAAAATTTGTTGTTTGTAATGGATGTATTATTCTTGATACTATAATAACAACTCCTATGTGGACATGTAGGTTTTTTTTTAACTCTTCTTTCCATTGTTCCTATCCACACATCTTCAATATAGCTAACTATATTTTGAAATTCCGCGCACATCATATTATGTTCCACAATGACATTAAAAGCATGTATAATCAAATTTTCGGGAACAAATGTAATGGATTGCAAAAGTTTAGCGTTAAACGAAAAATCAGTATCGCTATCGTATTTTTTTTTTAATCCACTTTTTTTAATTTGTCTATATAGAAGCATTGCCTAAAATGAAAGAAGCAGCCGTAATGCTTCGTAGAAGGGAAAATCAATTTTAGGGAATTCAGTACAGCTATCTCGTAATGTCATTATTGCCGTTGCTCTTAAATTTCCATTTAATAGTTTCCTTATTTCGGAAAATACTCTAAGTGCTTTCTGCTTTATTGAGCATTAAAATATAAATTAGCGGTACCACTAACTTGTTTACTTGACCATGAATTACATAGAGTTGGTAAAATATGTTAGGCACAGTTTTGAATGTACCATCCATATACCAATACGATGCATTTGACAATATGCGTACATTTTCATTGGTAGCAAATATTAGGAACCTTTCCCCTGCATCACTGTCGTTATTTGCAGAGTCATACTGTAAAAATTGGTCTCCCTTTTTTAGTTATTGTGTGTTATCGGTAAGTTTAACTCGTTTCTGTCCTTTGGAAGAGCTGGGTAATTGTTTTCTCGTCTTCTTTTATTTCTGATCGTTCTCTTTAAGCTTGGGGTGCCTGTAAACATAACGGACACACGAATTTCGAAAAAATTTTTTAACTAAAAAATAGTACTAACTGTATATATGAAATAACAAAAAAAAAATTTGCGGGTTACGCATAAATAACAGAGAAATTTGAATTTTAACCTTCAGATTTTGGTGTTTCTAACCTAACATTTTTTCAATTTTCGTGTAATGTATGTGCATGGTTATCAAGAATTTCAATTTTTAACAAAACCCAGATTAATAATTGACAGAATCCAATAGGTATTTTTATGAATCGAATACTTACATGTTTGATTTTACTGTCTTTAATCTCATCTCACGTAATTATAGTTACTTATGAAAAATATTTGGTAACTATTGAGAAGACCCCCTTTTCTTAAAAATACAAATTTTTGTACGAAACTTACATTTTAGGCTTTAGGAAGGAGCGTATTTTTCAAATATACCACCGGAAACCCCATAATTTAACGTTTATAAAAATAAATTGCATTTAAAGGCTTACGAGGATCATTAACTGATCATTTATGTAAACTTATTCATTAGAATTTAGAATTATATCTGTCAATTCAAATATTTGCGGTGTTGCCAAGTGTAATTAAAATCAACGAAAAAGAAATTACCCTATTTTTTAAATAGAATTTCCATACACTTTAAAAAGCATTTCTTTAATTTATTTTCAGTCACATCTGACAATTTATTTAACCATTTTGATTGAATTGTTGTGGTACATAATAAATAATATTACATCATCTATAAAGTAATAAACAAGTACTTTTCAAAAATTTTTAAACATAATTTTATTATCACTTTATATTAGGCATTCCAAACAAAATGGCTACCCGTTTAAAATGACAGGCCACTGACAGGTTATAATAATATGGCAGCACTGTGGGCCTGTTGATTTGATAGGATCAATGTTATAGACAGTTATATAGATTGATCATCCATGTATTTCAAAATAAACATATGCTTATGCCTTAAAGTAAAAATGTAGGAAATTATACTTTTAATATATTCTAAGGTTGGAAATTGGTTTTAAAACACATTTTTCCTAAATCGATTCAAATTAATGGAGACTTGCCAGCACTGATCTGTATTATTTTACTGGATAGGATATAGCCCCCTAAAAAACGTTCCGAAAAATTGGCCGATTTGGGCAAATAATATGGCGGACCGGATGTTATTTAACGTAACCTCTATTTCCATTTGTCATTTAATTGTGTCAACAAGCTACGATGAGATGTTTTTATTGTGGAAAACAAAGTAAAAAGAGTATGAAATAAACAATAAACGTTCATTCCTGAAGACACAATATGATTCACGTTTCCATTTTTATATTTTCTTTCATAAAAAATCAAATCATGGGTGAAATTTCCCGAAGGACATCACCCGCAAAAGGAATAGAAGAAGAATAAGAAGAAAAACTAATCAAATTATAGGTTAGGTATGTCAAATTATCCCAAATTTCAGTTCTGTGAACCCACCATAATTTGCCCAAATCGGCCAGAATATTTGCACTTCCGGTCTCCTTGGTGGAACGATTTTTTAGTATGTTAAATATAGCCTATATCCTATCCAGTAAAATAATACAGATCAGTGCTTGCCAGGCAATATGGCCGCTCGCAAAAAACACGCTTTGAGCAATCTATATAACTATATATGTATCATCGACTCCGTCAATGACAACAGGCCCACAGGATTGCCATATCTAAACTTTGATTTATTTTATACATTTTTTATCCAAAATACTTTTTGTAAACCTATCATAATTAAAAAAAATTAAAAAGTTCATTGACACCTACGCCATAAAAGCACGCTCGCCCTTCTACGTCCTAACTATCTTAGAAGCGATCGTGTTTGGTTATTGTTTCGAAATTCGCAAATGCCCTTTTTACACCTACACCGTAAGAGCACGCTTCGCTGGTAGCACCTGCTAACCACTAAAGGAGCACGCGAGCGAAGCGAGCGCCCTTTTTGCACCTGTATCATAAGAGCACGAATCGCCCGTTCTACCCACTTTCTAACTACTAAAAAGCAAGCGAGCGAAGCGAGCGCGCCCGGCCGACGTTTCGAAATTCGCAGCGAATTTCGAAACGTCGGCCGGGCGCGCCCTTTATGCACCTGTACCATAAGAGCACGAATCGTTCGTCCTACCCACTTCTTAACTACCACAGAAGCAAGCGAGCGAAGCGAGCGCGCCCGGCCGACGTTTCGAAATTCGCGCGAATTTCGAAACGTCGGCCGGGCGCCCCTTTTTGCACCTGTATCATAAGAGCACGAATCGCTCGTCCTACCCACTTCCTAACTACTACAGAAGCAAGCGAGCGAAGCGAGCGCGCCCGGCCGACATTTCGAAACGTCGGCCGGGCGCGCCCTTTTTGCACCTGTACCATAAGAGGACGAATCGCTCGTCCTACCCACTTTCTAACTACTACAGAAGCAAGCGAGCGAAGCAAGCGAGCAAAGCGAGCGCGCCCGGCCGACGTTTCGAAATTCGCGCGAATTTCGAAACGTCGGCCGGGCGCGCCCTTTTTGCACCTGTACCATAAGAGCACGAATCGTTCGTCCTACCCACTTCCTAACTACCACAGAAGCAAGCGAGCGAAGCGAGCGCGTCCGGCCGACGTTTCGAAATTCGCCGCGAATTTCGAAACGTCGGCCGGGCGCGCCCTTTTTGCACCTGTACCATAAGAGCACGAATCGTTCGTCCTAACCACTTCTTAACTACCACAGAAGCAAGCGAGCGACACGAGCGCGCCCGGCCGACGTTTCGAAATTCGCGCGAATTTCGAAACGTCGGCCGGGCGCGCCCTTTTTACACCTGTACCATAAGAGCACGAATCGTTCGTCCTACCCACTTCTTAACTACCACAGAAGCAAGCGAGCGACGCGGGCGCGCCCGGCCGACGTTTCGAAATTCGCGCGAATTTTGAAACGCCGGCCGGGCGCGCCCTTTTTGCACCTGTACCATAAGAGCACAAATCGTTCGTCCTACCCACTTTTTAACTACCACAGAAGCAAGCGAGCGAAGCGAGCGCGCCCGGCCGACGTTTCGAAATTCGGGCGAATTTCGAAACGTCGGCCGGGCGCGCCCTTTTTGCACCTGTACCATAAGAGCACGAATCGTTCGTCCTACCCACTTCTTAACTACCACAGAAGCAAGCGAGCGCGCCCGGTCGACGTTTCGAAATTTGCGCGAATTTCGAAACGTCGGCCGGGCGCGCTCGCTTCGCTCGCTTCTGTAGTAGTTAGAAAGTGGGTAGGACGAGCGATTCGTCCTCTTATGGTACAGGTGCAAAAAGGGCACGCAAGGCCGACGTTTCGAAATGTCGGCCGGGCGCGCTCGCTTGCTTCTGTAGTAGTTAGGAAGTGGGTAGGACGAGCGATTCGTGCTCTTATGATACAGGTGCAAAAAGGGCGCGCCCGGCCGACGTTTCGAAATTCGCTGCGAATTTCGAAACGTCGGCCGGGCGCGCTCGCTTCGCTCGCTTGCTTCTGTAGTAGTTAGAAAGTGGGTAGGACGAGCGATTCGTCCTCTTATGGTACAGGTGCAAAAAGGGCGCGCCCGGCCGACGTTTCGAAATGTCGGCCGGGCGCGCTCGCTTGCTTCTGTAGTAGTTAGGAAGTGGGTAGGACGAGCGATTCGTGCTCTTATGATACAGGTGCAAAAAGGGCGCGCCCGGCCGACGTTTCGAAATTCGCTGCGAATTTCGAAACGTCGGCCGGGCGCGCTCGCTTGCTTTTTAGTAGTTAGAAAGTGGGTAGAACGAGCGATTCGTGCTCTTATGATACAGGTGCAAAAAGGGCGCTCGCTTCGCTCGCGTGCTCCTTTAGTGGTTAGCAGGTGCTACCAGCGAAGCGTGCTCTTACGGTGTAGGTGTAAAAAGGGCATTTGCGAATTTCGAAACAATAACCAAACACAATCGCTTCTAAGATAGTTAGGACGTAGGAGGGCGAGCGTGCTTTTATGGCGTAGGTGTCAATGAACTTTTTAATTTTTTTTAATTATGATAGGTTTACAAAAAGTATTTTGGATAAAAAATGTATAAAATAAATCAAAATTTAGATATGGCAATCCTGTGGGCCTGTTGTCATTGACGGAGTCGATGATACATATATAGTTATATAGATTGCTCAAAGCGTGTTTTTTGCGAGCGGCCATATTGCCTGGCAAGCACTGATCTGTATTATTTTACTGGATAGGATATAGGCTATATTTAACATACTAAAAAATCGTTCCACCAAGGAGACCGGAAGTGCAAAAATTCTGGCCGATTTGGGCAAATTATGGTGGGTTCACAGAACTGAAATTTGGGATAATTTGACATACCTAACCTATAATTTGATTAGTTTTTCTTCTTATTCTTCTTCTATTCCTTTTGCGGGCGATGTCCTTCGGGAAATTTCACCTATGATTTGATTTTTTATGAAAGAAAATATAAAAATGGAAACGTGAATCATATTGTGTCTTCAGGAATGAACGTTTATTGTTTATTTCATACTCTTTTTACTTTGTTTTCCACAATAAAAACATCTCATCGTAGCTTGTTGACACAATTAAATGACAAATGGAAATAGAGGTTACGTTAAATAACATCCGGTCCGCCATATTATTTGCCCAAATCGGCCAATTTTTCGGAACGTTTTTTAGGGGGCTATATCCTATCCAGTAAAATAATACAGATCAGTGCTGGCAAGTCTCCATTAATTTGAATCGATTTTGGAAAAATGTGTTTTAAAACCAATTTCCAACCTTAGAATATATTAAAAGTATAATTTCCTACATTTTTACTTTAAGGCATAAGCATATGTTTATTTTGAAATACATGGATGATCAATCTATATAACTGTCTATAACATTGATCCTATCAAATCAACAGACCCACAGTGCTGCCATATTATTATAACCTGTCAGTGGCCTGTCATTTTAAACGGGTAGCCATTTTGTTTGGAATGCCTAATATAAAGTGATAATAAAATTATGTTTAAAAATTTTTGAAAAGTACTTGTTTATTACTTTATAGATGATGTAATATTATTTATTATGTACCACAACAATTCAATCAAAATGGTTAAATAAATTGTCAGATGTGACTGAAAATAAATTAAAGAAATGCTTTTTAAAGTGTATGGAAATGGCTATTTAAAAAATAGGGTAATTTCTTTTTCGTTGATTTTAATTACACTTGGCAAAACCGCAAATATTTGAATTGACAGATATAATTCTAAATTCTAATGAATAAGTTTACATAAATGATCAGTTAATGATCCTCGTAAGCCTTTAAATGCAATTTATTTTTATAAACGTTAAATTATGGGGTTTCCGGTGGTATATTTGAAAAATACGCTCCTTCCTAAAGCCTAAAATGTAAGTTTCGTAAAAAAATTTGTATTTTTAAGAAAAGGGGGTCTTCTCAATAGTTACCAAATATTTTTCATAAGTAACTATAATTACGTGAGATGAGATTAAAGACAGTAAAATCAAACATGTAAGTATTCGATTCATAAAAATACCTATTGGATTCTGTCAATTAATAATCTGGGTTTTGTTAAAAATTGAAATTCTTGATAACCATGCACATACATTACACGAAAATTGAAAAAATGTTAGGTTAGAAACACCAAAATCTGAAGGTTAAAATTCAAATTTCTCTGTTATTTATGCGTAACCCGCAAATTTTTTTTTTGTTATTTCATATATACAGTTAGTACTATTTTTTAGTTAAAAAAATTTTTCGAAATTCGTGTGCCCGTTATGTTTACAGGCACCAAGCTTGGAATAGCTGGTATATACGAGCTAATACAGAACTACTTGTTGAAGCTATGGCTCCAGATATCATTCCTTGCGGAGTTTCTATAGATGACTTGACTTTAGTGTCTATTTTTCCCAAAACCTCTTTAACATCGGCTGCCTCCGGTTTTTCAGGATGACCATGTTCTCTTACCTCATTATGTTTACCATTCCATGTTATCAGTCTTCCTTAGCATCCAGTTTTGAATTCTTCACATTTCCAGTAAAGCACTGCTCCTTTCTTTCTTTCTATCTTGTATGTAGAAGTAACCATCGATATACATCATTTTATTGCCAAATTTAGTTTTTAAAGATTTTATAACTGACATTGTTGAAATAGTATTGTCATTACAAATATGTACATTATTATAACAACAGATGGTTACTATAGTTTTCAATTATACTTGAATAGAATTTTAGAACCTAGAACACTTATTATAGAGTTAAAGAAAAATAGACACGTACATTAGTGTGTATAATTATTTAAAAATTAAAAATTTAAAAAAACCGACTTCAAAAACGTGCAGATGCCATCACCACATCTTAAACAAATTTATGTGGGACCACCCCTGAAGTACCCCCTTACTAACAAAAAAAGAATCATATAAATCGGACAAGGTGGTAAAGCATTATCGCTAAACATACATAAAAAATTAGTTTGAGGATTTTCTCATGGACCCAATTATTAGATTTTGACTAAATTTATATGTGCCTTATGTGTACTGGCCTTAAATTTTCTAACCTCTTTGGCTTACAATCACTGATCTGTATGCAGATCAATCACATACTTTGATTTTCTTTTACTATACGGAGAATGGTCGCACTGCGCAGCTTTCTGAGTGCCTTTTAAAAGGAGATAGAAAACTCCGCCATTTTGAACCCTTATTACGTGTTGCCTACATCTTGGCGCAATATTTTTAATAGGTACGTTTTAATCATCCGCTTCTGCTTCGGAATTGTCAGTTTTCTTGCTTTAATCTGACAGGTTAAAACGATTAAACCGACAATTCCGGAAGCAGAAGCGAATGATTAAAACGCACCTGATATTTTGCTTACTCCTGTCAGTGAATATTATTTTTGAAGTCACAGCTTATTGCTAAAGAATCAGTTAGCTCACTCGGACCAGTTGAAAGTTCCAAAATAAGATCCACTCCAGGGATACAAATTCAGGATACGCAGAAGACTGCTGTTTTATTATAGGCGGTTGTCATATATTCCGAGTTGCACAGTGTATAAACTGAAACATTGAGATCCAAAGTACCGACGCAGAGTGAGCGATCTGATTCTTTAGCTGTAAACTGTGTCACAGGGTTCAAAATGGCCGCGCCCTATGTTGGGCGTGTCGGACCTCTCTCTTGCCTCGTATAGTAATCAAAGTATGTGAGATCAGTGCTTACAATATAAATATGGGAGCAATTGACAGAACAGAAGTGACATGATGATTAGCATTACGGATTGCACACGAAACACCTTAAAATGGTACAAAAAGTTATTTTTCCATACACTGGATATATGCATGCTAAATGCCCATGCTTTATATAAGACACAGAACTTCAGTAACATTTTGTTTCCTGCCTTACATTTAAGAGTTATCCGGCAGCTTCTCGAAAGGTATTTTTATTAATTTGTTTTTGTCAATTTTTGTATATTATAAGCATTTTTGATTTTCATATACCCCTACGAAGTACCAAATGAAACAAAACATGCAACCTACCAACGTGGCTAGGCTATCAGGAAAGCACTTCCCTTCAGAATAAGTTCCTCGCAAAAATGGAAAATCGCAACTGAGAAGATGCTGGGTCTGCTCTCATACAACAAAGGGTGAGAAACAGAGAATAGAATCGAGATTCATGTGCAAATATTGTGAAGTTGGGCTCTGTGTTATAGACCGTCAGATAGTGACCGATTTTGGTGCCCCATTTTCGCATACAAGTCTCGAAGAGGGTTGTAAAGTACATCGATGTTGAGTAGAATAAAAGAAAATTTACGAGTGGCTCTTGGGGATAACACATGGAAAATTCGATTTTCCTTATCAGAAAAATTTTCCGACCTCAAAATGTACTTATACATTCGGGTCATTCAAGAAAATATGTTTTTCGGACTAATGACGAGGTTCGTTTTCATACATTCTATGGGCTTGTGTGGAAAAATCGGACAAAATCTCGATTTTTTCTTAGAAGATTACGCCCTTATTTCAACCCTTTAGCCACTTGCAACATTAAAGCCTTTGGTTTTCTGAAGCCTAGTTCTACTAATTAATCATGTAGTGAAAACGGCTTGAGTGGAAAAATGGGCAACAAATAACCTTTCATTTTTGTTAAGGAAAATCGAATTTTCCACGTGTTATCCCCAGCAGCCACTCGTAAATTTCCTTTTATTCTACTTAAAATCGAAGTACTTTTCAACCCTCTTCGAGGCTTGTATGCGAAAATGGGGCACCTAAACCTGTCACTATCTGACGGACTATTACACCATATTTCCAAATATACCATGAACAGATTAAATATTAGTGGTAGTAGTAAAAGTTTCTGTTCTCATTTACATTTTTGAAGTTTTTCTTTTATAATTTTTGTTGTTTGTTTATTATTAGTGTTTGCTCTTTAAATATTACGAATTTAAACTTGGTTTACCAAATAATTTTGTATTGTTTAATTATTTCCTCAATAAAAATTGTTTTTTTCTACCGTCGTATATATCAGACAGCCGTTTATAAGCCACTTCAAAAACTCCCGTGCGTGTGGCACGCAACCTACTTTTGGTTGCCGTCTTGAAAGGGTTAAAATAAAAACAATCATCAAAGAAACTAATAATTAGTGGGAAAAACAAAATTTTATTCTCTTTAAAACTATAATCACAAGTAAATAAAAACATTTTCAAAATACAACAAAAACCATCTCAGTCTAACTTACATATTTGAATTCCCAGCAAAATTCAACGAACTAAAATCCCCAGTACTGCAAGGAATATTCGGTATCCGCGAACCTTGCTTAGAAAACCCGCTGTACTCCGACGAAGTCGGTACAAGCGGAGCCGGTAAACTCGCAGAAGGTGCCACTTCAACTTTATCCAACAAACTATCTTCGACATTCTCCTCGGTATCATCCAAAAACGGCAAAACAAATCCATCATTCTTCGACTCGATTTGAGGAAAAACGGAACTAGGAACAAGCGGCGTCTGCGCTATAGGACAAGACCCACCGATCGGACTGAACGGATCTCCAATTACAAAGCTCGGAGTTGGTGATTTCCTTTTCTCCGGAGTCAAATCTTCGGCTACGCTGTTTTCCGTACTCAAATCCGAAAAATCGATGTCATAATTAACTTTCGACAACCCCAAATAGCTGTTATCGTCCGGAGTTATACTTTCTATACTCTTATTATCAACCGCTGATGAAGATGATAAAAAATCGTTGGAATTCAAAGCTTTCGATATTTCTGGTAATGTTATACATGGTGTTATATCCAATTGGAGTTTATTCTTCGTGCTGTCTAAAGCGTTGATTTGAGTGAGTGATAAATTTTGCAAATAGTAATTTTGACCAATATCTGTGTCTGTACAAGTGTTAACTTCGTTTGTTGTTTCGATTTGTGGACCGTATTGAGTTGTTTGAGTGAAAAGTTGTTCTTTTGTTAGCGTTAGAGGATTTATTCTTGGTTTTATTATTAGAGGGGTTCTTTCTAAAACCGATTCGACGCTGTCGCAAATTCCTTCCTAAAAATAAAAAATAAATATATAGAAATTTCGGAAGAATTTCGTAATAATATCGGGATTAGATATAGAAAATTTTAGTAATGTAATTTGGGAGAAATGTTTTTGTTTTTGAGAAATTATAGAAATAATTAACAGCGGGAAAAATAGGAGACATCTGGGTGCGTATGCTTGAAAACGAGAGAAACTGAAACTCCCCGGGGAATATATTAACTTTATTTTCACTTTCTCAAAAAATTGGTATTCTTGAAATAACGTGAAAGCCAAGGGAGGAGAAAGTAGATGGTGAAAATAAATACAGAGTTGTCAGATCGTTTTAGATCATCCGACCAATTAGAAACTACGAGCTTTTGACAGCAAATGTCACTTCTGGCATTTTAAGAATTTAGGTTATTATGATTTATTTTTATCGACAACGGAATTTTGACTTTTTCACGTATACACATTTTAAAATACTATTAGGCATTCCAAACAAATGAATTACCAGTGGGCAGGTTTGGTATATCTAAGGGTGGCGACATATGGTGTATTCTATCTACTTTACGTAAAATCATGAATAATGGATTACATTTAAATATTTTATGTCAAACACAATAAAAATAATATTTAAAAAACCCACCTATACATTTCTTCATAAATTGGCAGGCTTGGCGAGTACTACTTCGAATAAAAATAGCGTCCAAGTTGCAAGACTATGTCGCTATCCCCTTAAATCAACAAGAATTTCCCACTGGCACCTAAGTTTGACAGGTCGTTGGAATGCCTAATTGTTGATTAAAAATAATATTAACTGTTTTAAATAATTATCAAACTAAAAATTCAAATATCTTGGCAATAATTCAAGTAATATTTTTCTAAATGTTTAGTTTTAGTTTTAAAACGTCTTTATTTACAGTTAAAAACTCTACGATTGTAGGAGGTAGGTACCTATCTATTACCGTTGTATGAAGATTATATAGTAGGATAATGCAACAGTAAAAAGTGTTGGACGCAATCTCGAGCGGCATCTAGTGACGATTTAATGAAGTAGTCAATTTTTAATGCTATGCAGATACGCCATCTACGTCTTCTTTTCGTTCAGGCACATGGCCTCTATCACCTACCTATTATAGTTAAAAACGTCTTTATTTATTTAAAAATAACAATTCATAATAAAAGATATGAAAAATTAAACATAATAATGAAAATTTATTCCAGTTGACAAAACCGTACAAATATAATTTTTGGATTAAGGTGATAAAAAGTGGTTAAGGACTTTGGTCAATATTTTGGTTATGTCAAAATATATAAACAATAACAACTGATAACAATGTCCAATGTTTTAAATAAATTGAAAAGTTCCAAGTAGAATACAAAAAAGGAATAAGCTTCTGAAAATGTTGCATGTAATCTAAGTACCTCTAATTGGACTAAGTGTTGGAAAAGTTTATAACCATAAAAATAGCTGAATATTTTTATAGTTTTCAAAATTTGAACAAGCTTTGCTACAAAATTTAATTAAAGCTATCAACAGTTTGCAAGGTATTGAGTTAAGGAACAAGAAAATCACTAATCAGGGAAAAATCAATCAGCAATCAACACTGGAAAACAAATTTAAAAAAATAGTCACAGGGATGTATTAGCGACTTCCAAATGTATCTTGGCTGTTGACCATGAATATAAGAAAAAATGTTCTCTCGGCTGGCTCTGAGTGTTGAAATAAATCACGTTGAAAGGAAGTTTTCAATAGCTCCGCTCTTTAGGAATAGCTCAAGACGAAATCGATAGACCTACAAGTGGTCTATCTGTGGCAGACATATTCAGTTAGTCTTTATATTTCATTATGCAATGTTACAAGGTTCAACAACTTGCCAAAATGGTTAAAATTTATTTCCAAAATCAGTGCTCTTATTTAGTACAGAATTCTACGAACGACAATAATTATAAAGTCCTAACTTTGAACATAAAAGAAAATCTTATAAAAAACATTTTTTTTATAAATTATCAGTGTTTGGAAAAGTATATTTGTTTGTAAATATTTGTATTTAATCCAGGTTAAGTGTCAGTGCGGAGTGTAATGTTAAGTATGAACAAAATCCGCCCATTCTGTTTATACGTTTGGTTACCGACCCTAGTAGATAGGCAATTTATTATTAGGTACTTTTAATTTAGATTTTGGATTAATGTTTTTGTATATGACTTGGCTGTTTAGTAATAAATAAAGTAAAAACTGTAACACGTGGTTTTATTCTGGAAAGTATTTTTAAATTGAATCACGCACGCAGTTTGAGTGAAAATGTTTTAAGTAGTTCAAAAAACAATCACTATTTTTCATTGTTTATAGAATACAGCCTTTTAGTTAGCTCAGACCGGGGCTCAGACAAAACTGATTAAATAATATGTCTTATTATTTTTTGAATTTTTTTTATTTCGACTGGTTGACTATCTCAAAAATTAAAGCCAATCAAGCAAAACGTGAGTAACATTTCGTTTTTTTAGAAGAACAATAACGCATGTGAAAATTAATGATTCCACAGAAATAGCAAATAAAAAAAAATGTAATATGAAACTTACAACTAAGGCGTTAAGGAAAAGTTTGGAAATAATCGAGATAGCAAATTTATTTTAGTTTTAGACAGAACTACTTTATTTTATTCTTTTTAAATTGAAGATTTATAGGCTGGAGAAGCGATTTGAAATCGGTAAAACGATCGCCCAAAAACGCTCTTAAACCCCCGTCCACAAAATCACTGGTGACCAGTGTAATTTATAAATATATTCACACATAAATTTACAAGTAAATTAAACAACAAAATATTTAAGAATAGTAATATTAATAATTGTCATTGATTGAACTGAATATTCAGTCCAATAGGCTCTCGACCGAAGTCCTTTCCCTTTTTAGAATATCTTTCAAATTCAACAATTTTACATGTTTTGTTCCAACGCGGATTTTAATAATAGATTTATAAATTGTTTTTGTTTATTTGAATGTTAAAAGTTCTTAAAACTAACTTTAACATATATTTCCCATGCTGGCGTTTAGTGTTCAAATAATGAAATGATTAAAAGAAAAAGAAAAAGGCTTAAGAGAGCCAGTTGCTCATTTTTGGTACACATTTGTGCAAGACAACTTTACAAATGTTTCCTTCTTTTTCTCTTGTAGAAGATGGACACACCAGCAGTGGAGCGCACAATGATGGTATTTTTAAAAGCCACGTCATATATTTGATTAGATAATTAACTTGATATAAGTGCCTTCAAGACTTAAGTCGTTAAGCGTTCAAGTTTGGATTTCCCAACCCGGATTCAATTACAGATAAAAACATTCTTTTTTATTTTGGAAAAAATATAAAAATACAATTAATGCAATCTTTCTGCTAAATTTTATAGTATTTTGATAACAGTTCAGAAAAAATAGTAGTAGTCGGTAACTGAACTTTATGAAATCCAAAGTTGAGCACTTAACGTCCTGAGCAATGAAGGTTTATGTCAATGTTAATTATCTAATCAAATATGTAACATTCGCATTTTCTATAATTTATTTTTTAAGACGCCTTCATTGAGCGCTTCATCACTGTAGGGCATGCAGGAAAGTATTTCCATATACAAAAAAATAAATGAAAAATGTGTAATTTTGCCTTTCGAAAATAATACTCCTAAATGTGCTACTGTGTTATCATAAATTGGTACTCGATTCGTTTTCAAATGGTGATAAAAGTTGAAAACTGAAAATTAGTGGCTTAAATGTTTTTATTACTTAGTATAATTTCACTAAACGTGTTTGGTATTATAAGTTTACCTAACAGCAAAAAAACTGTTAGTTAAATTTTGTCAGTGCCGATTTTAGTAAAATTATATTGAATAAAAAAATTATAACTACACCTTTATATTTATCCATTATTAATTTTTTAATTTTCAACTTAACATCCTGTATTTCAGAATATTTTATCCAAGCATTTTTTATTTTCGTCTATTCGACTCATTTTGAATAATAAATAATCTTCAGTTGTTCATGTCCTATTCTTAATTTGATACCATTATATAAAAGTGAATAAAAATAAACAGCCTAAAATTCAAGTTTTAATTAACCATCAGCGATCAATCCAAAATCCAACCACAATATAGAACAAAAAAGTTCCCCTATTATAGTAAAATTCCATCCAATCTTAAATCATTCAATCTTTTTCAAACAAAAACTGGTTTATTTTATTATATTGATTTTTTTGGTATTTTATGTGACCTTCAAATACCCTTTTGTAATAATTTGCAATAGTAAATATTAACTATACAAATACATTACCGAAGACAAGTATAAATGAAAAAGAAGATTTTAAATTATAATTCATACTCAAGCACAGACATGACCTAAAGACCTGACTTGGATATAAGTACAGTGTCGCCATCTACATTCTATATCCATCGTCCTCCAATGATAAGTCCATAAGGTTACCCTACTATATAATCTTCATACAACGCTATTACTTTCCTAAATAATTAATCATTTTAAAAACACGAGTCAAAGTACAAACAAATTTAAAAGATGTTATTACTATTGGAAAAGGGGAGTATTATAGTGTACGGGGATAGTTTTACACTACTACCTTTTATAATTAAAAAAGTTGTTGCTCAATTTGTCTAAAATGTATCTGTATTGAATAAAAATTCTTATTATTTTCGCGTCTAAATCCATTTTAAAGGGAAAGTAAATAGCGCAAATGTATAAATATACCTGAAAACTACTATAGTATTTTTAATACAAATCCCGATGCACGTCAGCAATGACGTCGGTCATTCGTCATAGTACTACCAACTAATTAAAATGTCCCTAACTAAGCTAATAATCCGAAAAAGTCACGTATAGTCACGAGCATTCATGAACGTAATCATATTACTAAAAAGTCGAAAACTGTTATGGTGATTATTTTGATAATTTTAAGAATTATTTAAATTATTTAGTTTATACATGTCTAATTCTTAATAATATAAAATTTATAAAAACATTATTAAATGTTTAGTACTCAAAAAATAATACTTTACATTAAATAATTTTGACATTCTGTACGCCCATGAAGCTCGTAGGTTTGTTCCAACAACAATCTTGGAACCATACACAAACCAGTCCACAACTTATTGTCGACGACTGATAGTCGACGACCTGTCGATGATTGGGACTAAATTCGGAACTTGGTTGTGTTGGAACACATGTTTCTGTTGTCAGACACACTGTCAATAACGTAAAAGAAAAAAAAAACATTAACAGATGTTAAATTTTAAATTTGGTAAATAAAAAAATTAAAACTCATTAAAAGATTTATAAATTTTGAATATTCGACTGATTAGTACATTAACTTATTTTATTTTTTACTGTATCTAAGTCAGAATAATAGTCCTTTTCACTTTCTACACTCAATACTCTTTCTTTGTATACTCAATAATATACTATAAATAATGATAATGAATAAAAATCAAATAACGATCGAGACTATGATCGATGATGCTATCAAAACGAATATAATCACGACAGTTCCAGAGTTGGTCGAGATTTATTTACGATCTCACTTTCGTTTTGCGCATGTCTTGACAATTCGTTCCTATTCAGACCCAGGAACTGATTTGACAGTACAGAAACTGGTTTGTGATTAGGTTTGAGTATGTTGGAACACTAAGTTTTTGTACAGTTTTGGGTCCGAGGTTTGTTGGAACATCAAATCTAGACTGCGCAGAATCCCGACAGTACGTAAACCGATTTGCTATTGTGTTGGAACAAACCTCAAATTTATAGAGAAGAAATGTCATTACAGCAATTGGTACACCTTGTTGCGGTGTTGCAACCCCTTTTTAAAAAATTTCACTGATTTAGTTAGGTTATGTTTATGTTGAGTTAATTATTGATTGTGCATTTTATTTTCTGTAATTTAAAATCCTTTTGCCTGTATTTTTAAGCTTTGCCAGTTATACTTATAAAAAACTATACTTCAAAACAACCATAGAGTGAATAAGCTAATTACTTGTCATTTAATTTTTATATACAAAATGCCTAAAAAACTAAATAGTCCTTGTAAGGAGTTGATAGCTTCTTTAATCCATTATTTTGAATGAGAGCGTGATAATGATGGACCACGTTTACCTTTAACTGCTGTAAGAGAGGTAAGTTACAAGTTATAAAATTTAATAGAAATATGAAATTGTTTTCTTGTCTTTTTTAGTGTGTTGCATCTCTAAATAAAAATATTTCTACTGTCAGTAGTATTTGGCAAGCAGTCAAGAATAATGAATGATTAAAATCGCTAAT
Source organism: Psylliodes chrysocephalus (assembly GCA_927349885.1). Classification (NCBI taxonomy): domain Eukaryota; kingdom Metazoa; phylum Arthropoda; class Insecta; order Coleoptera; family Chrysomelidae; genus Psylliodes; species Psylliodes chrysocephalus. The sequence continues at coordinate 20,725,885 of OV651830.1, forward strand.
TAAAAAGCATTCATATAAACAAAGGATTACCTACTAATACAATAACACTGGATACAAGTGGAATCCGAAGTGGTATTTATAATATGTATGAAACAAGTAAGTATAAAGACAAATCTATTTTTCCTACGACCACTTAGGAAAGTGACACATATCACACTATAAAGTCCTGTGGAAAGTGCCCTATATCACACGCGTATGAATAAGAATTTACTTTCCACCCGAGTGAGAATATGTTACTTTCCGCAGTAGTTGTTACAAAATGTCAAACACCTAATTTCTATTTTGATCTATGTAATGTCCATATTAATACTAAAATCGATATGATTGTTAAATTATTGAAATTGTTGTAAATTAGATCCTAGATATTTATCTTTAACAATTATTATTAAAATAATTTTAAAATAACTAAGATTATGTTTGCTTTTTATTCTGGTTAAATATATAACCGATTAGATCACTCAATTGACGAAAGGCCTGTTAGCTCAGTTGGTTAGAGCATCAAACTATCAAATTTGTTATTTGAGAGACCTGGCGAACGACCGCGTTCGAATCCTGGCGGGGCCAGAACTTTTTTTTGTTTTTTAATTTTTTTTTTTTTTGTTTAAAAAATATGAAAATTCAATAAATACGATTGTTGTTGATTATTTTTTTAAATACATTTTAATTATTATAATAACCTGGTTTTACATTTTTTGATGAAAATATTTTGTGGTCGTAGGAAAAATATTGTACATCACTTGTGTGAAAAGTGATTTTCCACACTCGTGTGATAGTCGCACTCGGCTTGTGCCTCGTGCGACAATATTTCCCACTCGTGTGAAAAATGTCACTTTCCACACTCGTAATGTAATATACTATATTCAATCATAATTTATTTATACTCGTATTACCTATAAAAGTTTTAATTTGTATACAGTAATATAAATACATACTTATTTGCAGGTCAACATATAACTTTGGAACCTTTAAGAGAAAAGTTGATTGAGAGACAAATGTTTAATGGCTATATTGCATCATTGTCAACTGTATTAAAAGAATGAAGGAAAAAAGATAACCAAGACGTGAACTGTAAATAGGTCAGTTTTTAAGAAATTATAGAATTACAACAGATGCAGTTCGTTGTCATTGATGAAACATGTATCGTTCAAAATGAAACATTAAACAGCTCCTGGGAAAATAATGACAAAGGTGTTAGACCTACAAAAATCGATGGCAAGAGATAAAACCAAATTTGAAGTAAATTAAGGTATCAGTAATTGTGTAAATCAAGTAAAAAAAATTATTAATATTGAAATGACACATCATATTGAAGATTTAATGGTAGATACGCTATTCTAGCAATCATATAAAGACAATTTAATTGAAAAGATTTGATTACAGTGGTCAATAAACATCTACATGTTTTACACATTTTCAAGATGTAAAGTGAAACCCAAAAATGCCTTTTTTTCAGAAATAAACTTTAAAACAATATCAAAAAATTAAAAATGAAGTTACAAGATTTGATATAACAGTGTACCTAACATTAAATCATTGATATAATGTGTTGTTTCGATATTACAATTTAGAATATAGCGATATTGACACACGTTATACGAAATGGCAACTAAATAGAAATAAATAAAACATTCTTTTTTCAGGTGCAAACCGCCAAAGAAATATATGGTAGATAATTACCTAAGCAGAACAATATAGACAAAGTATTACGTAATCTTCCCTGCCATTGTATTTTTAACTCCATTGAACTTATTTGTGACCTTTCTAAGCAATATTATAATAAACATATTGGCAGAGAGGGAGTTTTTAATAGATTGGAAATTATTTTTATTATAATTAACCCTAATAACGATATCGATGACTGCGATTCAAATACTTGCGATCTGGATTAGGAGAAATAAAAGAATTTTATAGGAATAATGAAGATTAGTAGATGAATAATTGTTTTTTTATGAGAAAATAGTGTAATTAAAAAAAAAAAACATTGTCTAATTTTTAAAACAATAAACAGTTTGATATATTTCTTATATATCTGTATTTTTATTTAATTTATTCCAAGATATAAAAAAAATATTTGACTGAGAATAACATTTTTCAAATGTCTTTTGAAGCTGATAGAATGGGGAATCTTGATGTTTGAGTGATGAATTTATTGTTCATACATGTTTCGATAACTTTAGAGTTGAAAAGAAGTAGCGATATCTGTTTATTTTTGAAGCATTTCTGGCTATCTTGAATACTTGAGCTACAGAACCGTTACTGAAAGTGAGATTTACTAAAGCACCTACTCAAATATTTTAACAATTTCCTTCTTGTATTCAAATATTTTAGCATTTTCAAACTTTAATTCTTTAAGTATAGGTATCTACTGATATTATGAATCCTCCACATGCCTTTGTAGTTTTCATTTTTTCAATGACCTCTTTAATTTTATGGGGTGTTGTGGTTTATAACTTAAATGTAGTTCTGTTAAATAACTTTCTTGGTGAAATTAAATTAGTTTTAGATATTTTCTGTGCTAGTTCTAAACCAATTTTGATCCATCTGCAATATACTACCTTACAGTTTTATTTTCCATGACTTGCATAATATGTTTAAAGCTTTTTTGTTCAGATGTTTATTTTCATAAAGGAATTCAATATTTTCCGTTAGTTATATACATTTAAAACTAATTGTTCCTACTATATAGTAACATAACAAATACATAACCTTACAATTTTAAAAAATTCTAAATTCCTCAACTATTCTGACGATTAGGCAATACTGCAAGGCCGTGACGTCATAAATGATCTCTGACGTGCATCGGGATTTGTATTAAAAATACTATAACAACATCATTGAGGTTATAGTAATATTTTGATTTTTATTTATTTAATTTCTGACAAGCACTGCGCATGCTTGTGAATTGAATTCTCTCGTTATTTTCATTCTCTCTACCTAAAAGTAGGAGAAAGTTTTGAGAGAAAATTCTCCACCAATTTTGGTGAATTTGATTTCAAGAATACGAATTTTTACAAAGGAGTAGAAAGTGAGAATTTTCTCTCAATATTTCTCACTCCCCGATTTCAAGAATAGGCACCCAGGAGGGATTTTTGGATGAAAACGTTGTATAATTATAAAAGTTATTTAAACAAAAACGACTTCAAAATCGTACAGATGCCATTACAAATTCAGTTTGCTGAATTTCTCAATAGTAGAGGCAATGAAGCACTAAAAAAGCCCAAAGTTCGGAATTTTTTGGACTAAGACAGATGGAAATGCGGTTTTTGCATTCGCTTCAAACATTTTTTTAAAAAAATGTCTCAATTTTTTCCTTTATATAAACCGAAAATTGCAATTGCTGCAGCCAAAAATGCATTTTTTGAGACAGCTTTTGGAAGATTAAAGAACTTTCTAAATAAGAGCCAGAGCTCGCCCTAATTGAGTTCGCGGGAGGTTTTCGAGGTCGCTGATCGCGATTACGATGTTCAAATTAACCCACAACCGACCTGGAGCTCAGGAATCCCCATGAACGTTATCTCCATGCGGGGAAGGAGAGAAACTCGGCGCCCGGTGGTTTTAAAGGTCGCTGCTTTCAAATAAGGCATCGGTGAACACCCCCCTGACACCTGGTGCGCCCAAACCTGGACGTGGACATCATCCCCGAGAATTTTCCTGACAGGATCGTCAGAAACAACCTGAAATTTCACGTCTAAAACGACCCCCTGAACACCTGGTGCACCGAACCTGGACGCGGACCTCATTTCCGTAGGTTTTAAAAATAATTGTAAATATTTGTAAATAATTGTAAATAATTGTAAATAATTGTAAATAATTGTAAATAATTGTAAATAATTGTAAATAATTGTAAATAATTGTAAATAATTGTAAATAATTGTAAATAATTGTAAATAATTGTAAATAATTGTAAATAATTGTAAATAATTGGAAAATAATTGATAATAATTGTAAATAATTGTAAATAATTGTAAATAATTGTAAATAATTGTAAATATTTGTAAATAATTGTAAATAATTGTAAATAATTGTAAATAATTGTAAATAATTGTAAATAATCGAAAATAATCGAAAATAATGGAAAATAATTGATAATAATTGATAATAATTGTAAATATTTGTAAATAATTGTAAATAATTGTAAATAATTGTAAATAATTGTAAATAATTGTAAATAATTGTAAATAATTGTAAATAATTGTAAATAATTGTAAATAATTGTAAATAATTGTAAATAATTGTAAATAATTGTAAATAATTGTAAATAATTGTAAATAATTGTAAATAATTGTAAATAATTGTAAATAATTGTAAATAATCGAAAATATTTGATAATAATTAAAAATAATTGTAAATAATTGTAATTAATTGAAAATAATTAAATAATTGAAAATAATTGTAGATAATTGTAAATAATTATAGATAATTGTAAATTTAACATCTAAAACGACCTCCTGAACACCTGGTGCACCGAACCTGGACGCGGACCTCATCTCCGCGAATTTTTGTTCACACAATCGAAAAAGACAAACCGAAAATCGTTATATGGCATCGGCGAACACCTCCCTGACACCTGGTGCGCCTAAACCTGGACGTGGACGTCATCCCCGAGAATTTTCCTAACAAGATCGCCAAAAACAACCTGAAATACATTGTAGGAGCGTTTTTTAGGCGCTTTATCCAAATTTAACATCTAAAACGACCTCCTGAACACCTGGTGCACCGAACCTGGACGCGAACCTCATCTTTGTGGATTTTCCTCACACAAACGAAAAAGACGAACCGAAAATCGTTATAAGGGTTTTTTGGGGTCCTGAATTCAAATGTGACATCGGCGAACACCCCCCTGACACCTGGTGCGCCCAAACCTAGACGTGGACGTCATCCCCGAGAATTTTCGTAACAAGATCGCCAAAAACAACCTGAAAAACATTGTAAGGGCGTTTTTTGAGCGAGTAATCCAAATTTCACGTCTAAAACGACCCCCTGAACACCTGGTGCACCGAACCTGGACGCGGACCTCATTTCCGTGGGTTTTAAAAATAATTGTAAATAATTGTAAATAATTGTAAATAAAAAATTGTAAATAATTGTAAATAAAAAATTGTAAATAATTGTAAATAAAAAATTGTAAATAATTGTAAATAATTGTAAATAATTGTAAATAATTGGAAAATAATTGATAATAATTGTAAATAATTGTAAATAATTGTAAATAATTGTAAATAATTGTAAATAATTGTAAATAATTGTAAATAATCGAAAATACTGGAAAATAATTGATAATAATTGTAAATAATTGTAAATAATTGTAAATATTTGTAAATAATTGTAAATAATTGGAAAATAATTGACAATAATTGTAAATAATTGTAAATAATTGTAAATAATTGTAAATAATTGTAAATAATCGAAAATACTGGAAAATAATTGATAATAATTGTAAATAATTGTAAATAATTGTAAATAATTGTAAATAATTGTAAATAATTGTAAATAATTAATTGTAAATAATTGTAAATAATCGAAAATAATGGAAAATAATTGTAAATAATTGTAAATAATTAATTGTAAATAATTGTAAATATTTGTAAATAATTGTAAATAATTGTAAATAATTGTAAATAATTGTAAATAATTGTAAATAATTGTAAATAATTGTAAATAATTGTAAATAATTGTAAATAATTGTAAATAATTGTAAATAATTGTAAATAATTGTAAATAATTGTAAATAATTGTAAATAATTGTAAATAATTGTAAATAATCGAAAATATTTGATAATAATTAAAAATAATTGAAAACAATTGAAAATAATTCAAAATAATTGTAAATAATTGTAATTAATTGAAAATAATTAAATAATTGAAAATAATTGTAGATAATTGTAAATAATTATAGATAATTGTAAATAATTAATTATTTTGAATTATTTTGAATTATTTTGAATTATTTTCAATTATTTTGAATTATTTTCAATTATTTTGAATTATTTTCAATTATTTTCAATTATTTTCCATTATTTTCAATTGTTTTTAATTGTTTTAATTGTTTTCAATTGTTTTCAATTGTTTTCAATTGTTTTCAATTGTTTTCAATTGTTTTCAATTGTTTTCAATTGTTTTCAATTGTTTTCAATTGTTTTCAATTGTTTTCAATTGTTTTCAATTATTTTCAATTATTTTCAATTATTTCACTACGAAGCAATTACCTTTAATTTTTGCATATCGTCCCTTAAGCTCTGAGTGGTATTTTGAACGATTTGCGTGCGCTCGGAGAGTTCCTTAAGGAAAGCGAGGTGTTCGCACAACTGGTGCATCCCCTCGCACGCTACCAACGCGGACTCCCAAGCGCTGACGCACGTCAGTTCGCCGGACATGTAGGCTTCGAACTCTTGTTCGGGCATATTATTTAAGGATTCTGCCGTGAGGTTTTCGATGAACGAAACAGCGCAGCACTGTAAAAGAAAATTGTAAAAATTGTAAAAATTGTAAAAATTGTAAACATTGTAAAAATTGTAAACATTGTAAAAATGGTAAAAATTGTTAAAAATTGTAAAAAATGGAAAAATAAAAATTGTAAAAAATGGTTAAAATTGTTAAAAATGTAAAAATTGTAAAAAATGCAAAAATTGTAAATAATGCAAAAATTGTAAAAAATGGTAAAATTGTAAAAATAGTAAAAACTAACACTTGTAAAAATTACAAAAATGGTGGAAATTGTAAAAACAGAATTGGTAAAAATTGTAAAACTTGTAAAAATTGTGAAAATGGTAAAAATTGTATATAATTTGTTACTAGAGCGCCTTTCTTAGACCTACAGAGTTTATTTATATCTACTTGTTTTGAGAAACAGAATAAGTTGGAAAAGTGATTTCAAAATTTCATTTAATTTTTACTAAAAACCATTTATAAAAGTCAAAAAATTGGATTTTTAAACTTTTACAATGTATGGGAGTATCATCACAATTTTTTATCAGTAAGACGAGCGATAACTTCGATTCCCATCATCCAATAAATAATCGAGTTTATTTTATATCACACACATCTATTATCTTTATAGCAACCCTAAATACCAGAATAGTAACTTTCATCAAAATGGTTATAGTTGCTATAAAAGAGATAATATAACAAGTTTTTATTTAATTTTATTTGATTTTATTCGCTTTTATTTAACTTTATTCCATTTTATTCCATTTTATTCCATTTTATTCCATTATATTCCATTTTATTCCATTTTATTCCATTTTATTCCATTTTATTCCATTTTATTCCATTTTATTCCATTTTATTCCATTTTATTCCATTTTATTCCATTTTATTCCATTTTATTCCATTTTATTCCATTTGATTCCATTTTATTCCATTTTATTCCATTTTATTCCATTTTATTCCATTTTATTCCATTTTATTCCATTTTATTCCATTTTATTCCATTTTATTCCATTTTATTCCATTTTATTCCATTTTATTCCATTTTATTCCATTTTATTCCATTTTATTCCATTTTATTCCATTTTATTCCATTTTATTCCATTTTATTCCATTTTATTCCATTTTATTCCATTTTATTCCATTTTATTTCTATTTATTTAATTTTTTTTCTATTTATTTCATTTTCAATTTTTTTTTTATTATTTAATTTGATTTATTTGATTTTACTTATTTGATTTCTATTTATTTGAATTTAATTTGATTTAAATTCATTTTTATCACTTTTTACTCCATTTTATTTAAGTTGTGCTCGCTCTTTATAAAGCTATCGCAGTCCGAGACCTGTTAATCAGCAATACCCAAGAACATTTTAAGTTGAATCTATACAGAAAATAATTTACCAGAAATATGAAAAATGATAATTATGAAAGTAACAAAAAATATTTCAAAACTAATTCGCAAATACTCACCAAATTCGTAAAATAGTATCCAGCTTCGCCTTGCATCAATCTAGAATCTTTACAAAATCTAGTCACATACAGTATATTGCTCTTCAATCTTGCGGGATTCGCTTTCAAAACGACAAAAATCAGCGCGGGCAAGAACTCATCGGCGCTCACGGGACCGCCTTGGCAATGCTGCAAAACTTCCACGACGCTGCGACAACATTTAACAACGCAGGCGAGTTTTTCCAGAGGCGCTTTCATGGAATCCATGCCCAAAAGGTCGTTTATGGCCGTGTACACCAAATCGCGCACTTCGATGCTCGTTTCGCTTATGCAACAGTCCAAGTGGTGGGCGTTCACCCAACTCAGTTTACGTATTCTGTTTTGTATGGCGAGATCTTTTTCTTCGTCGTTTGTGGTGGGCGGGCAGAAGAGGAAGCTAAAAAATATAAGTAATGTTTATAAGTAACATAAGTAATACAAGTAATATAAGTAATGTAATGTAATATAATATAATAATAAAAAGTAATATAAGTAATATAAGTAATGTAATGTAATATAATATAATAATAAAAAGTAATATAAGTAATATAAGTAATATAAGTAATATAAGTAATATAAGTAATATAAGTAATATAAGTAATATAAGTAATATAAGTAATATAAGTAATATAAGTAATATAAGTAATATAAGTAATATAAGTAATATAAGTAATATAAGTAATATAAGTAATATAAGTAATATAAGTAATATAAGTAATATAAGTAATATAAGTAATATAAGTAATATAAGTAATATAAGTAATATAAGTAATATAAGTAATATAAGTAATATAAGTAATATAAGTAATATAAGTAATATAAGTAATATAAGTAATATAAGTAATATAAGTAATATAAGTAATATAAGTAATATAAGTAATATAAGTAATATAAGTAATATAAGTAATATAAGTAATATAAGTAATATAAGTAATATAAGTAATATAAGTAATATAAGTAATATAAGTAATATAAGTAATATAAGTAATATAAGTAATATAAGTAATATAAGTAATATAAGTAATATAAGTAATATAAGTAATATAAGTAATATAAGTAATATAAGTAATATAAGTAATATAAGTAATATAAGTAATATAAGTAATATAAGTAATATAAGTAATATAAGTAATATAAGTAATATAAGTAATATAAGTAATATAAGTAATATAAGTAATATAAGTAATATAAGTAATGTAATATAAGTAATGTAATATAATATAATAATAAAAAGTAATATAAGTAATGTAATGTAATATAAGTAATGTAATGTAATATAAGTAATGTATTATAAGTAATTCTTTGATCACGCCTGTCTATTTTAGTTTTATCAAAACATCTGCTTACCTGTACAAAATGATCATCGTATATTTCTCGAAGAACTCCACCAATTTCTCTCGAATTTCGCTCGGAACATCTTCATATATGGAATTTGAATTTACTCGATTCTGATAAAGATTATAATAATTTTGCGCGGTTTCCGCCAAATCTTCAATGGGTTTGACTTCCAATTCGTTAATCACTTTATTTGAAAATGCCTGACTACATTTAAAGAAGTCTTTTTTGACTATATCGCCGTATTGACTGTACTGGGTGATGAACTCTACCATCAGTTTATTGGCATCCGGGTTAGCTTGCCTCATAATATCGATGTATTTTTCTGGTCTTCCAGAATCTACAAATATTATTTAATAAGTACATGTTTCAAGTAAGTAAGTAAGTAAGTAAGTAAGTAAGTAAGTAAGTAAGTAAGTAAGTAAGTAAGTAAGTAAGTAAGTAAAGTAAGTAAGTAGGTAAGTAAGTAAGTAAGTAAGTAAGTAAGTAAGTAAGTAAGTAAGTAAGTAAGTAAGTAAGTAAGTAAGTAAGTAAGTAAGTAATTAAGTAAGTAAGTAAAGTAAGTAAGTAAGTAAGTAAGTAAGTAAGTAAGTAAGTAAGTAAGTAAGTAAGTAAGTAAGTAAGTAAGTAAGTAAGTAAGTAAGTAAGTAAGTAAGTAAGTAAGTAAGTAAGTAAGTAAGTAAGTAAGTAAGTAAGTAAGTAAGTAAGTAAGTAAGTAAGTGAAGTAAGTAAATAAGTAAGTAAGTAAGTAAGTAAGTAAGTAAAGTAAGTAAGTAAGTAAGTAAGTAAGTAAGTAAGTAAGTAAGTAAGTAAGTAAGTAAAGTAAAGTAAAGTAAAGTAAAGTAAAGTAAAGTAAAGTAAAGTAAAGAGTAAAGTAAAGTAAAGTAAAGTAAACTAAAGTAAAAAAAATAAGTAAATACAATAATTAAAAAAAATGATGGTTGAATAGACAAAAATGCAAAAGTTGAATAGACAAAAATGCAAAAGTTGTAAAAATGGCAAAAATTGTAAAATTGCAAAAATTTCGAAAATTGCAAAAATTTCGAAAATTGCAAGAATTGCAAAAATTGTAAAAATTGAAAAATCGTAAAAAAAGTAAAAATTGTAAAAATGCAAAAGTTGAATAGACAAAAATTGTAAAAATTGCAAAAATTGTAAAATTCGTAAAAATGGTAAAAATCGTAAAAACGGTAAAAATTGTAAAAATGCAAAAATAATAAAAAGTGTAGAAATTGTAAAAATTGTAAAAATGTAAAAATAATAAAAATGATAAAAATTGCAAAAATGCAAAAATAATAAAAATTGCAACAATTATAAAAATTATAAAAATTGCAAAAATTGTAAAAATTGTAAAAATTGTAAAAATTGTAAAAATTGTAAAAATTGTAAAAATTGTAAAAATTGTAAAATTGCAAGAATTGCAAAAATTGAAAAATCGTAAAAAAAGTAAAAATTGTAAAAATTCAAAAGTTGAATAGACAAAAATTGTAAAAAATTGCAAAAATTGTAAAATTCGTAAAAATGGTAAAAATCGTAAAAACGGTAAAAATTGTAAAAATGCAAAAATAATAAAAAGTGTAGAAATTGTAAAAATTGTAAAAATTGTAAAAATGTAAAAATAATAAAAATTATAAAAATTGCAAAAATGCAAAAATAATAAAAATTATAAAAATTGCAAAAATTGTAAAAATTGTAAAAATTGTAAAAATTGTAAAAATTGTAAAAATTGTAAAAATTGTAAAAATTGTTAAAGTTGTAAAAATTGCAAAAATTGTAAAAAAATTAAAAATTGTAAAAATGCAAAAATAATAAAAATTATAAAAATTATAAAAATTATAAAAATTATAATAATTTCAAAAATTGTAAAATTGTAAAAATTTTAAAAATTGTAAAAAATTGTAAAAATGCAAAAATTGTAAAAATTCTAAAAAGGAAAAATGAAAGTAAAATTTAATAATTGCATTTTTATATTTTTTATTTTTATACACAACACACTTAGAAATCTTTTAACGAGCCACTGTCAAATAAGAAAAAAACTTACCTTTAACATTGGACGATTTTCTGAAAACCGGTAAACTTTTCAAATATTTATTTTTCTTATCAGTTTGCTGCCTTTTCTTTTCTTCGAATTTTGTAAATCCCGACATTTGCGCCCTCGACTGATCCGGCATTTGACTGTTGTGGGACTTTTTTTGCCTTTCCACGTCCATATGGTTTCTGTAGCATTGGGAGCAGTAACCTGAAATTAATATGAAAATATAATAAGAAAATAAGGGAATTAATATTTTAAGTAAATTTTAACTCCCCATACTAGATAATTCTATATAAATGCGCTTAATTTATCAAAGATGTTACCCAAGGACATTTTTATTAAATTATTTGTTTTTAATTATTTCTTAAAATTATCAGAAAAAATTATAGATCTGACAACATCGCAACTTCAAACATCGATTAGTTTTTAAATGTAGTAAAACCATTTCATTCTTCTTTATCTTCGCCGTCGCCGCCATTTTGGTTTTGTGAAAGTGTATTTTTGATTTTTAGCGAATAAATATGACATTAGTATCGACATGGATCAGCAGTATTTTGTGGGCAAAAATTTCTCGCAACAAACCATTTTTCATGTTAAACAACATTTAACAAATGCATTTTCAGAACGATAGGAAGAGGATGCTCCTATACGATGACCTGCAAGATCTCCGGACTTGGCACCTCGTGACTTCAACTATAGTTAAAATATGCAAGATTTGCAAAACGGAATTATAGCTGGAGGTTAGAGCCTGGAGCTAATGTTTTAATAAACAAGGCAATTTTAACTTTTTAAACAGAATATTCTGGTAATTTTCAACGTTTAACATGATCTGATCTAATTTATTTAAAAACTAAATTATGGCAAATAAACAATTTATTATTTATAAAGAAAATATTAGAGAATAGAAAATTAATTCAAAAAAGTCGATTCCTCCATAGACGTGGAATTTATAGGGGCGAAATTCTTTTTCTGCCCCTACCGCACGTCTATCGTATTCGTATTTTAATGTACTTAAGCGTTCTTCAAAATTTTACCAAAGAAATATTAAACAGTGTCAAAATAACTGACGAATTTATTTATTATTACCGAGCCACCCTGTATACAGGGTGTACCAATAAAAACTCCCAGGCCGGATATTTTGGTAAGTAATAGAGATATTTTAATTCTGTAAAAGCCAGTTCACAGGGCACTAAGATAGCTTCAGTTTTAGATATAAATTGATTTTAAATAGGTCAATATGTAGATGGCGCTGCGCTCAATAATTATTTTTCGATGGGAGGATCTTTCTTATGTAGCGCATCTTGTAAAAAATGCATTTTTAAGTTAATTTTGTTCTATGAACTAATTCGATAAATCTAGCCATTTTTGATATACAGAGTGGGTCATTCAAAACAGTTTCATCCTGTTTTTCGGAATTATTCATTGTATTTTTGCAAAATGCTAAAACAGGTCGATTTTTATTCTAAATTAAAGACATTTATACAATATAGACATATGTCATGTGTCAACCCCCTCCCTTATACTTCTCCACACCTTAATTTTAAATAGGTAATGTACCATGTATGGCTCATCATTGAAAAGGTAATTTAATGGGAGATTCAGAAATATTTCTGTAAATTACGTTACTTAAATTTTATCGCCCTCTAGCGGGATAAAAAACTACTACGTATTGTAGAGTGTGATACTACAATGTGTAGTACATCATTAAAAAGGTAATTTTATGGGGAATTTAGAAATATGACTGTCCATTGTGATACTTTTAATTGTACTGCCCTCTAGCGGGAAAAAAAACTACGTATTTTAAAGTGTGACACCTTTTTTGAAAGCAAATTTAATTACTAATTCAATGTACCACATAACATTAATTAATAACAATATTATTATAAATATCCACATTGCACTTGCAATAGTTTAAAAATTAGTCATGCATTATTTTAAACATTATTGCTAACTTTATTTTGTTGCAAGTGCAATATGGAAATATTTATATTAATGTTATGTGGCGCATTGAATTAGTATTTAAATTAGCTTTCAAATGAAGTGTCACACTTTAAAATACGTTACAGATTTTTTATCCCGATAGAGGGCGCTAAAATTAAAAGTTTCGCAATAAACTGTCATATTTATGACTTCCCCATAAAATTACCTTTTTAATGATGTGCCGTACATGGTACATTCCTTATTTAAAATTAAGGGGTTGGAGAAGTGGAAGGGAGGAGGTTGACACATGACAGATGTCTGTATTGCAAAAATGTGTTTAATTTAGAATAAAAATCGACCTGTTTTAGCATTTTGCAAAAATACAATGAATAATTCCGAAAAACAGGATGAAACTGTTTTGAATGACCCACTCTGTATATCAAAAATGGCTAGATTTATCGAATTAGTTCATAGAACAAAATTAACTTAAAAATGCATTTTTTACCAGATGCGCTACATAAGAAAGATCCTCCCATCGAAAAATAATTATTGAGTGCAGCGCCATCTACATATTGACCTATTTAAAATCAATTTATATCTAAAACTGAAGATCTCTTAGCGCTCTATAAACTGGCTTTTACAGAATTAAAATATCTCTATTACTTACCAAAATATCCGGCCTGGGAGTTTTTATTGGTACACCCTGTATACAACTTAAACTTTAATTTTGTGAGAAACGGTTGAGATAAAATTTTAGTGTTAAGGTCCAATAATGAATAAACAATTTATTTAAATAGTTTTCAATAAGTATAAACAATTATTTTTTTTATTATAAACATGTTTATTAATATTTCTGAGAAATTTATCTTGATATAAAAATAATTATAAAAAACTTGATTTTTGTACTGCGAGAATAAATAACGTAATACATAAATTTTCACAAAAAAATATATTATTTAGCTGTTTTTAAAATGAATTTGGTATCAATTCTGAATATATTTTTATCAACTATTAAAAATAATTTTTTATAGATGTTTACAACAAATATTTTCCAGCAGACATTGTTTATTGAGTCACTAAAACAGTAAGTTTCTGAAGAAATTGGTGAGTTAGAAAAACAATACGAAAACAATTCTCAAAACCTAAATCATCCCAAAAATTTAAAGAGCTATGCTCAAGCTACAGGAGAAGTAGTTATTATTAAGCCTAAAAATACTGATCAAGCTTGTAGCAAAAAAACATTTGAAGCTGTTTAAAAGTATTTAAATCCAAATTAGTTACAATAGGGATAAATGAAATAAGAAATGAAAAAGATGGTAGTGTAGTTATTAAATGTAATTCTAAAAATGAAATTAAAAAGGTTAAATCTGCTGTCGAAAAGAAATTATCTAAGAGTTATAATATTGTGTCACCAGATTTAAAAAATCCCTCCATAAAAGTTGTGGATATAGAAAATGAAATGTCTCCTGAAGATTTAATAAATATGTTTTAAAAAGCAAAATGGTTTTAAAATGATGATGATTCTAATATATCTATTAAAGTGTTTAAAAAAATGAAATCTAAATTCATGGCTATAATTGTTTGTGATCCACAGTCATATACTAAAAGAAGGTTTCCTGTATGTTAATTGGGCAAAATGTCGTGTCTTTGGACATCATAGAGATAAATGTGATAGTGTGCAAAAGTGCCTAAAGTGTTGTGGTCCAGATCATCTCACAGATGAATGTACAAGTTCCATCTCTAAATGTAACAATTGTATAGAAGCAAATTCAAAAACTCACTTTAATGTTTATCATAGTATTTTCGACCAGGGCCCCTGCAATTGCGCGTGCAACGCGTGCACCGCACGCGGGCGCACCTCTAAAGGGGCGCCAGGGTCCCGGTACATAACGGGGTACAGGGTAACGAGATTGCAGATAGTCTTGCAAGGAAAGGGGCTCAAACACCCTTTGTAGGACCTGAGCCGTTCTGCGGTATCAGCAGTAACATAATATTAGAAGAGATTAAAAAAGAATTGGGTAGTAGAAGAACCGATAATTGGAACAATCTCTTGGGGCTGAGACATGCCAAGATACTTCTGGGTGAATATAACCAAAAAAGATTGGAAGCCTGCATCTGCCTGAGCAAGAACAGGCTACGTATTGTAACAGGGATCCTTACCGGGCACTGCCGACTAAAAGGACACCTAAGTAAACTGAGAGTAGTAGAGGATAGTGAGTGCAGATTCTGTGAGGAGGAGGACGAAACCTCCATTCACATCCTAACTGAATGTGTAGCACTCCAGAATCCAAGGGCACTATATCTAGGAGGATATCAAATAGAAGAGGGAGACTTACCTAACTTGAAGCCACTTCAAATCCTACACTTCCTTGAGAAAATAGGATTGGAAGGGTCGCTATAGGCATTGAGACATTTCCTTAGTGCAGTGGCGACAGAAGGGGGCACAATAGATCTTTTAGGTCGCAGTGTATTAACACCCCATTATCAACATAACATAATGGGGCGCTAGACTGGAGGTCTGTATACAATTCGAATTTTTAATTTTTCTAACGATTCCAATGAACAAGGCACTAAGATACTAAAGAAATCAAAAATGTTTTTATCTCAATTCATGATAATATAATCAATAATGTTATCGAAGTTTATGTTCGTTGATATAATTACCTATTCATATTGTTACAGAAAAAATATCTATTTTTGAAATCAAATAGCTATTCAATTAGCGTTAATTATTAAATATAATAAAATCAATAGGTTAGTTAATTCTGTGTGCAACATGCAATACCATGAATACCCGTATAAAGTATAAACTTGTCGATTTTTCCTGTCCAGACTCGAATACTGTACGAACGACGTGTAAGTTTCAAATTAGATCTTGTCGATTTTTCCTGTCCAGACTTGAATACTCTACGAACTACGTTTTTCCTGTCTAGACTCGAATATTGTACGACGAGTAAGTTTCATTTTTGATCTTGTCGATTTTTCCTGTCCAGACTTGAAGACTCATCTACGAACCACGAGACCACGAGTATAAATAAAACTGCAGGAGGCGTCGTAATCCAAATAGTTAATATTTTCTTCGGCTACGTGAAGGTCAAAAACCAAGACGCAAAGTTATAGTTTAAAATAAATTTCCTTTTAAAAATTATTGATCAAACACTAAGTTCTTCAAATAGTAGATTTGAAATGATATCTTGAAACGTAAATAACGTTTACATTCAATGGTTCTACCAAAGTTTTATTATTTTAAAATAAATTATCCCAAATAAATTATCCATATTGACTCACACTGTATTCAACAATTTTAAGTACCTCGTATCATACGACAGTATCGGTAAAAAGCCAGCGGTGTTTTTTGTTTAGCTCGCAAAATTAAATTCTCGTGGGTCTAACGCAAATTTCTAGATAAATCGATGGGATTTTGATTTCAAAACTCTGGTTAATAACAGTGATATATATTTTGAGGAAATTTTCCAATAATCGCTGTAGGCGGATTTAATTTCTCAAATATTAAATTAGTACAAGTGTTTCTGGTTGAAATTATTTATTTTGTGCATTTGTACTATTTACGTCAATTGACGGATTTCTTTGATAGCTGTTTTGAACAATTTGATGAAAACGTCTCTACAATAAGGAATTATTTTTGGAATAACTGTGTAGGAGACGTTTATTTGGGTACCGGTTCTGATTTCAAGAACGATAAATTATTGTTTCCAACTGCTGGTAGAACAATTGAACTGGAAAACAGAATTTTGTGATTGAAACAAAATACCAAGAGGCTTTTTATTGTGGATTTGGCTGAGAGGGAATTCGAACCTTTTAAAATAAGTACCCCGCTGTGGGAATCATTTTATTATTATTTCTTTTCTATAAATAGTATTTAAGTTTAGTTATTCTACATTATTAACTGTGTAACTGGTTCTGGGATAGAGTTATTTTTGGGGTTTAAGTTTGTCTTGATTCCCAAAATCAGCTACTCTTGCAAGAGTTTAGGGCAATCTTAATATATTTATAAATCTTGAAGAAAAGTCTCACTAAAGAGAGTAAGTTTAGTAATTTAGTATTGTCTTTAAATTTTCCATCGCCGCTCAAATTACTTGGCGCCGGGTTAAATAATCATTTTCTTTAAATTTGTATATGAACCACCCCATATACTGAGCTGAGCTAGGCACTTATAACTGTTATTATTTTATGCAGCAAAAGAAACGTAACAATCTGATTACGACAACGTTTTTGGTTTTTTTAGTGATATTTTTAAATTAAATCTTTTAAAATGCTGTCGTGCTCTACAGCAAAAGCTAACTGATCAGAAAAAGGAGGAGGCTGACGTAGAAGAAAATGATTTATTTAATGAGATAAAAGCCCTAAGATTGTTTTCATTACCTGAAACGTCAAATCCCCTCAACATTTTACAATATATATTTGAAGACAATATATCTTCATGTCTATCAAATATTACCATTTCGTTAAGAATCCTGCTTACTTTACCTGTATCTGTAGCTTCTGGTGAGAGATCCTTCTCAAAATTAAAAATAATTAAAAATTACTTGAGCTCTACCATGTCACAAGAAAGATTATCGGGTTTGGCAATCTTAGCTATAGAGCAAGAGATGATCCTAGATAAAATTGATTTTGACAATATTATAAAAGAATTTGCAGCAGCTAAATCCAGAAAAAAACCTATTTAACTTTTGGATAATTGAATGTTTTATTTGTTTACGGTTTGGTTTTTTTTTCGTTTGTAAGAATAAAATATTGGTTTTTGAAATATCTATTGTTTCATTACAAAATTAAAATAAAATGTGGTTTCGCAATTCGCTCAAATGTTAAACGACTACAATATTACAGCAAACTAGGAAAATTAAAAAAATATGTAACAGCTTAAAGTTGTTATTCTTCAATCCATCTATAAATTGACATATTTTAACAATTTATAGGTAACTCGAGAATTAAAAAAGATATTGAGATGCAGTTTTCACTAGACCTTCTACAAAAAAGCATCAATGACTTTTTTCTCTAAAATCAGCCGATTTTGAGTTAAATGAGATCTCAAATCGGCTGATTTTAGAGAAAAAAGTCATTGATGCTTTTTTGTAGAGCGGACATTTTCCCATTGAAATTTACTTTTGGCAAGCCGAGAAAATGTGAAATGCGCAAGTTACAAGCAAAAAAGTAAAAAAAAGGTCACTTTTTCATTAAAAATCGAGTTTTCTCAAAAACGGCTGCTGGAACCGATTTTAAAAAATATATTGCGCCAATCTATAGACCTTAAGAAATACTTTGACCGAAAAAAAAGTGTAGTAAATAAACTTTTCATTTAAAGTTGGTTCCCAAGCACCGTGCCATACATTTACCTTGGGAGCATCTCTTTCAAACTCGTTGAAAGCTCTAGGATTTTCGTCACCCCAAATCCTACAATTGTGTTTGTTTACGCGTCCACTTAAATGAAACGTTGCTTCATCTGACATTTACATTTGGTTGATGTCTAAATAAATCTAATAACGTCTCACACATAAAAACTCTCTTTTCAAATGCATTATTTTCAATTTTATGACAAGTCTGAACCTTATATGCTTTAAACTTGATTACTTTTAAAATTTTATGCACCTTACTCTTTGACATATGTATGGATTGGGCAATTTTTCTAATAGATATTTTATTATTGTTTCTTGCTAAAATTTCCCTTAGCTGTATAACATCATTTAAAATAATATCTTGAGCGGTTTCAATTTGTCTTTTTTTTCTATCTAATGTTCCCGTTTCTTTAAACTGACTTAGGGGTCTATTCTGTAACAATTCCTTTATATTTAACGGCCTTTAAAAATATTTTCTCCTTTATTTCTGTCATTATTTAACGGATCTTTAAAATACATTAGAGGACTATCTTAAAGAAATCTATTTAAATAATGATAGAAGTAAATTAACGAATACGAAACTATTTTTAAAGGCCGCCAATATTTTTAAAGGCCGTTAAATATAAAGGAATTGTTACAGAATAGACCCCTTACCCAGTTTAAAATAGAATTTTCGTGCAATCGCACGCGAAGTCAGTATTTCGCGTTCTCAGCACAGTCCGCGAAATTTAATTTCGCGGCCATTACCCATAGCAACGGCTGCGAAACCAAACGTCACTTCCAAATTTGAATATCACTTCCAAATTTGACATTTCTAAAATATTACAAAGACAAGGATTATTTTTTATTGAATACCAACAAATACATAAGTACTTATATTATTTAGGATGAATATTAACATTAATTTAGAGTTTGTATTATTACTTATATTTACTCCAGAAGTTGAAGCAACTACATCTAGTGTTTCTGAATAATGCTTATTGCCTACATTCAAACCAGATACTATATCGCCAGAAATTAAGTCGGAAATTTGCTTCTTATTTTCGGGTATTAAAACGGAAATCGCCGAATTTACAACTCTCTTGAGTTTAGGAGGAGTGGAACACAAAGCACGTATCTTCTAGAGACCCCACGCCAATGTTAAACTTTTAAACCAAATTGGCGCCACCTTGTGTTTGGAGCTGGAACTAAAATGACAATTGACAGATGGCGGTAAATTCAAATTGTAATTTTTAGGAGTAGGTAGTAGTTTTAAATTAAATTTTAAATGATTTCCACATAAATTATTTTATAAAATAAAGAATGGAACTAGTAAGTTCGAAACTTTTATTTTACAAAATAATTTAGGTCGATTATACCAAATTTGAGGAATTAATTTGTTATAAGCAGGGGTCTGATGTGAAGAGTTGGTTCTGCATATTATTATTAAATAAATATAAGATATATCAATAAACAATAAAATAGAACATTCTTAAAATATGTTTATTAATAACTTAAATAATATGATTAGATAAAAATAAATACAAATAATAATACATATTTAACGAATACTTACTTGCAGCAAATAGGTATATAATCTCAAATCTTTAAAATACCTATCAATAATTTAAATGTGAAGTAGAGACTAGGATATTACATTTTATTAACACTAAAATAATATATTTTATAAATGTCTTTTAAACCGAGGACAAATGTAATATAGGTATTGTATTAAAAGGTGAATCCTTTTAACTATTCATTCAATGATAAATAGGTATTTTCCTTCCAAATACAGATGGTGGTATTACTCCACTGCTTTGTGTATTACTCTCTTATGTGAAAAATGATTTCGGAATCTAGTCCAGTGATAAATTGATTATCAATTAGTTGTTATACCCGTTTCTTTTTATGATGCAGATGCATGGTGAATCAATGAAGTTTTTCTCGAAGTTTTCAACGTAGCACCCACAGGTAGCACCAAAATTATTGCAAAACACAGTAGGTTATAACTAAGACGAAACTATAAACAGAAACCAAAAGCCAACAAAAAATCACTAAAATCAGACGGAAAAATGAGATTAACCAAAAACATAAATAAATACACGTCACATCTTTGGAGTCTTTGGTTAAGTTTTTCTCCCATTAAGCTTAAAATGGAGTAAGAAATCAGAATTTTACCAGTAGCCCCATCTAGAGTTTGGAGCAAATAGCATAAAAAATGTCAATTGTCGGTTTTGACCTTGGTCATTCACGTGGAACCTCTATGTGCTTTGTGGAGTGGAAGGTACTGAAATATTGCTATCAGTATCAAACATTTTGCGTTTTGTCCAAGAACTGTCAAAATATTTTGTATGTATTGAACATTTCCATAGCACACGGTGACATTGTTAAATAAATTGAACTGCTGTTGATTTTAGAGCAATAATATATTTATTTACAAATATCTAGTTTAATAATTTTAACGATTGCACGAAAAATAGTGTGTATCCCATTGCCGCGAAACTTTTTAACGACCTCAAGATTATCTTGCCTCGGCCGCAAGCGGCCTCGGCGATAACTATTCTTTCGGTACGGTTAAAAAGGTAAAAAAGGTTAAAAAGGTATTTCGCGGCCTAAGCATACAAATAACTATTCTGGTTGGCGAATTTTTTTCAAACATATTTCTAAATCTTCTTTGTGTTTGTGTAATTGATCTACTTTCAATATAAAGTAAAACGCACCGGGCTTTTTCACTTTTGGTAAACATTTTTTAATACCTGCTTTCTCTTGCACTAATTAATACAAATATAGACTTCTGTCAACTCGATTTGTTTTACATAGCACCCTTGATAAATTAGTAGTATCATTTATTGACTCATTTATATTCTATTCAAAGCTGAGTAAGTTAATTTACAAAAAGAGGAATATTAAATAGACACAAAAAAACAGATATAGGTACATATTGAAAACGCTTAAGACATTCTTTTAAATGATGATTTATGGATAAAGGCTTGCAAATAAACGTTACAAATACGAAGAATTTTATTCATCATAAGCCCTTAATCTGAATTGGTAAAAGTAATATTTTACGAAAATTTTAGACATTTGAGACTTTACAACCATTTTATAAAAAAATTAAACATTTCCCAGAATTTAAGTCAAAACCTCTTATCAATAAATTGTCACATTATCGAGTTAAAGGCTTTTAAATTGTGATACTTTACGTTTAGAAGTTATCGACATGGTTTCATAAAAAAGTAAATTTTTCCCAAAAAAATTGAATAAATGCTTACAATGAATACATTTTTGGAAAGGGAAAGAAATGGTCTTTCCGAGGATGTTAAAAATTATAGGGTGTTCTATTTAAAATAAGCTCACAATTTTGATTCAAAAAAGTTCGTTTTTTTTTCGGCACTTTCCAGAAAAAAATTACATGTGACAACAATGTCAATAAAAACTTGAAGTAAATGTAAAAGGTCTAGTAAAAACTGCATATCGATATCTTTTCCGTTTTCGAGTTATAAGTTGTTAAAATGTGTCAATTTATATAAGTACTACATATATTCAAAGGGCGCCAAGATATTTACGGCACGCGGGCGGCGATAACCCTTGACGGGGCCCTGACCAAACCTTTAAACTGTCGGTTATTTAAATTCACAATCTCCTGTCTTGAAGTAAACATTCAGATTATTTTTTTAAATTCAATTCCTACTTTTATGAAATTTGAGTTTTAAACGCATTTGGGTCGTTTTTCGTCGTCTTGTTTATATAATATGGATGAGCAATCTATATAACTATAAATATATCATTGGTATTTTGTTTAGTGGGTTCTTTTTAAGTGTCAGTTTGGATTTAATTAAAAACCAAGGGCATACATCGTATCTATATCTTCAACATACTTTTGAATCATTTTTTGCGAATAATTCTTTATAAAAGATAAAAATAAATTAAACACTCACCTTCCCAATCAGCGTTTCCATAAAATCCACACCCACTCTTGCATTTCAGATCAGCTTGCTTGATCCTCAGAGAAGGCTGCTTGGTAGCGTACATGATGTATTTATATGACCTCTGCAAAGTTAACACAGGCATTGTAGAGAATAATTATTAAAAAACCTTAAAAACCTAACACTTATTTAACTAATAAAATAGTCTTTTTATATAAGCAGGTAGATTAACCCTATTAGGGTATAAACAACTTTATCTTCTTTTCATATTTTCAGATTCCCCACAACTTCCGTGCGAAATCTATTCCTTTCAACTCTTTTAAAAAACACAGTTTCGATTGGCTACCATGGAGGTACGAAACTGTGATCGTGTGCACACAAATTTAGTTCTTTCATCAGCATCTGTACAACAGGAAATTGAGGATATTTCAAAAACGCGAAAGTAGCTTCCTTGGATCCTTGGATTTTCGGGCAAGGCGAGCAGCAATTCAAACTTGCGGAAAACTTTAAAGGTTCAGGATCAGCCATTTGGTTCGGAATTTAATAGTAAATATTTTAGGCGACACGATTGAAATTAGTTTCGAGTACTATGCAAAAAAAATTTAGTAATAAAAGTTTTAAAACACAGAAAAACACTGTAATAACAAAAACGATTATTAACAACTGCTTGTGGTGTTACTTGTATGTAAACTGATTGTGATTTAGGAAGACGATGTTTATATATTTATGTACTGATAGGAATTATCAATTTAATAACAAGTTTGGAATATATCAGCTGATAACCAACATAGGCGTAGATGCAGGAGTTCAGTTGAAATAAATTATACATTTCGCTCCCTTCTTCAGCTAGTTATGTACTATAGTCCGAAGCCAAAACTTATAACCTAACTCTTATTTTATTTAGACACTCCTACACGAAGATTTAACTCAAGTGCAGAAAAATTAGACTTACTACATAAACTTAGTTCCTCAAGTAATGAAAATACTCTTACAAGAGATCTCGTAAATATGCGACAAATTTCAAATGAATCACCAAATCAATTTTACAAGAAAATCATGAGTATATTAAACTGCATATCAAACTTTATCGAAGTACATACACAAACTCCAAAAATAAAAAGAAGCAAACATGAATTCTTTCACCAACAAGTCTTAACTACCTTCTTGGCAGGACTTCGAGAACCTATGAGATCAACTAACCTAACCGCAGCTGAACAATACATTCAGGAAGAAAATAATATTAAGTACACCCAGAAAAGCTACAAACAAAATACAACACTTCTAAATGGAAAACCAACCCACAACATCCAAACTCCTAGGCAACATTTTCACTAACAACAGTAAGCCTATATACAACCACCATAATTCCAACCTGTTCCAGCAGCATCACTATCATGGCAGCAGCAAGTATTCAAACCACCACAACCTATGGAGACACCAATGATGAGATGTACAAACCCTCAACCTACTTTTGGATCATCATTCCAGAATTACCAAAAACCACTATTTAATCAGCCAAGAACATATTTGAGACTTCTAACATCTAGACCAGTGGTCGCCAACCTGTCGATCGCGAGCTACCGGTAGCTCGCGGAGGCAATTCTGGTAGCTCTCACAACGATTTTAATTTAAAAAATACAAACTGCAAAAATCAGAGAAGCTTCCGAAAATTCCACAATTGTCATAAAATTAAACATAAACAGCGGCAACGTTGCGGTGAGCGATCTGCCGGACCAGCGCGTTAGTGTTCGAGAACGATCAGGATTGCTTTGAACGGGATAAATACGCACGGCGCGGCGACATTGCGCTTAGTTTAAAACTGAACGCGTAACCAACGTCCAGCGGTTGGGTTAGTGAAGAACAACAAAAAATAATATGGCAAGCAGTTGTAAGAAGGTAAAGACATACTACTTTCATTCGGAATGGGAAGAACAATACTTTTTTACAGAAGTTAAAGATAAAAATGTGTGTTTGTTATGTAATACTTCGGTCTCCGTTGCTAAAACAGGAAATATTGAGAGACATCATAAAACTGTACATTTTAATTTTGAAAAATCATTCCCACTACATTCTGCCGCCAGAAAGGAGAAACTGAAACAGTTAAAAAAGCAGTTAATTGGACAACAATCAATATTTTTAAGAACAATCGACAAAAATAAGGCTGCAACTGAAGCATCGTACCGTGTGTCCCAGATAATTGCACAAAAAAAGAAACCTTATGAAGACGGGGAAATGATAAAAAAGGCGTTTTTAGAAGCTGCTGATTCGTTATTTGCCAAATTTAGAAATAAAGACGAGATAGTTTCAGCTATAAAATCTATGAAATTTCTGCTAATACAGTGATGAGACGTGTAGAAGTAATGAGCAATGATATTTTTTTACAGTTAAGAACTGACTTAGATAACTGTTTATTTTTCACTTCAACTGGATGAATCAACAGATGTCGTTGACACTGCCCAGATGGCCGTGTTCGTCAGGATGGTTTTCAGTGATTTTACGATTAAAGAAGATTTTTTGAAGTTTATTCTACTGAAAGGACACACTACTGAACAGGAGTTGTTTTCTCATTTAAAAAATATTATTTCTTCCGAGAAAATTCCAATATCGAAAATGGTAGGCTTGACAACCGATGGCGCTCCAGCTATGGTGGGTTGTGATAAGGGTCTGGTGGCGTTATGTCGTAAAGATGAAACTTTTCCGCAATTTCTCTGTTAACACTGCATTATCCATCAGCAAGCATTATGTGGAAATTTCCTGAAACTAAACAACGTTATGAAACTGGTGGTAAAAATTGTGAACAAGATTAGAACTCAAGCGTTACAAAGAAGATTATTCAAAACCTTGGCCGATGAAGTTGACTGTCAATACGGGGACCTACTCCTTCACTCTGAAGTCCGATGGTTAAGTAGAGGACGGGTGCTGAAACGTTTTAATGATGTCCTATCTGGCATAGTTCAATTTTTCAAACAACGCGATGAACCGACTCCGGAACTAGAAAATTCAATCTGGCTTAGAGATTTTGGTTTTCTCGTGGACATTACAGAGAAATTAAACGAATTTAATTTGCAGCTTCAGGGGAGAGACAAAGAACTAGCGGAAATGATTTCTGATATAAAAGCATTTATCAAAAAGCTGGAGTTTTGGGAACAAAACCTAATTAACAGAGATGCCAAGCATTTTCCTATTCTTTCAGAAAAAATATCTCAAAATCCATTAGAACCCTATGACAGCAAATATCATGTAGAAATAGTTTCTACCCTGAAGAATAACTTCAAAAATCGTTTTAAGGATTTCAACGAAATGGCTTTAGTAACGCAGTTTGTTGTTTCACCCTTTATGGAAATTGATATCCAACAGTTTGCAACTTGTGTTATGCAGAACTTTGGCGAAGACATCGCTGCAACAGAAATGGAAGTAATTGAGTTTCAAAATGATTTAGCCTTAAAATCGCTAGTCTCAAGTACCAAATGTATCTGGCCTATTGTAAGTAAAGACAAATATTCAGTTCTATGCCGTGTTGCCTTGAAAGTAAAAGCATTATTTAGTTCAACCTATTTGTGTGAATCTTCTTTTTCCAATATGAAGTTTATTAAGAACAAATATCGCAATCGACTTACAGATGAACATTTGAATAATTGTATTCGAATGGCTGTATCAAATTATACTGCAAACATTAAAAAAATTATCGATGATTGTCAGCCTTCTCATTGAACGTGCTTTTTTATTTTTTAATGTTTATGTTCATGATAGTACGTTACATTTTTGTTGTTATTATTAACTATTTTTAAATCTTACGTAACATGCCGTTATGGCTGGATAAAAGTTTGTGTTTATTTTTCAAACACCTTCGTTTGGTAGGTAAGAATGTAGCTATGAACAAGTAAGTACTAGTAATATTAGTTATTTTGTTATTAGTTTATTATTAGTACCTATGTATTATGTATTACCAGTTTAATAGTAAAATAAATACATGTAATGATAAATTAACTGTGGATTATTTCATTTACGTTGCGTTACGTGGCTTCCGTGTGGGTAGCTCGCTGTTCATTCCAAAATTAACAAAGTAGCTCAACACATTGAGAGACCACCGCAGCAACGAAATGCTTGGTCATCAAGACCTGACCCATCGGAACAACCCAAACCAACACCTATGAGTATATCAACAACAGCAGCCAATAAACCCAAGGCTCCAACAACCTCAATCAAAATTTACGTTTGAAGAACTTTATAACATCCAACAATATGACGAAAATTCTTTAGAAGAAAACACTAGCTACAACACAGAATTTTTCACAGAAGAACAAGGATACCAATATGAAGGAGAGGAAAATTTTTAAGAAGACCCAAGAATAAATAACCCCCTCCTTTAAACTCCTTATAGACATTGGATCGACCAAATCTTTCCTAAATCCCGAAAAAGCCTCTCAATGCTTTCAAAGCTAGATCAAATATGAACCATTTGTCGTCACTCCAATTTTTGAATATAAATTTGACTATTAGGTATACCTACATTATATTGTTTAAATCGTTATTCATCATTGACTTCTTGGAAATTTTTAATCACAAGTGGAGAGAAAGGCTTCAGCTTCAGGGCCTCCGCTATCATATGTGCAAAGTGTGTCAAAAAAAAATTGCGAACAAATTGGCAAAAAAAAACAAAAATTGATTTTTTTTTTTTTTTTTATTTGGTGTCATCGGCGTCGACTACTACGGCCATTAGCCTCGTGTTCTGTGTAGGCTTAGTTACTGTTTCCCAGCGCCACTTTAGGAACAGCACTGTTAATTAGAACCCAACAGTGAATGGTCGAGTGGGGAATCCTACCAAGGCATCAGAATTAATTTTAAATAATTAAATTAAATGAAAAAATCCCGGCCAACGGTGGGATTCGATCCTGAGACCTTCAAAATAAATTTGAGAAATTAAATAGGATTAGGTATAAATACAAACGAAATTTTATTAGTATATCATCCAGTTACTGCCGATTCCTATGTTGCGAGAACATGTCAGGCGGTAGTTTCTTTTTTAGGCGAAAATCCGAAAAATCGGGATTAAAAGCACATGCTTGAACTCCAAAAGCCCAAAAGAAAAAGACAAAAAAAAAGGCAAAAACTTTTAAATAGATAAGAGGCAAATATCAGGTAAGTACCAGGGATTTCTATAAATTCTAAGGTGGATGACCTGATTAATTTTTAGGAAAGAAGAAATTAATAGTTTTATCATAATTAAATGACAACCAAAACTGTTGAAATAAATGATCCAAAAGGTATATTATTAAATTTATATTTCAATTATTATTCTAAAGCTTTATTTATAAAATTAAAAATAAGCGGTATTATTTTTAAAACCGTAACAATTATAATTAATCTTCCTTTAATTTTTTAAATATCTGACCTTAATGAGCTTATTTATACACACAATTTAATGACATACTAATAATCTTATTTAGACTTTAAAATTGACAAAAGTTATAGCAAAGTAAACAACTAATATTTACCAATTTGTAAATATTTAATAAAAGTTAAATATTGCCACTTGTTCAAATCATGTTAGATGCAATTTGTTAGAAAATAAATAAAAATTGTTTAAAAAAAATCTATTCCTTTTAATAATAAAAAATGCGAGTCATGCGATAAATGTCTTTTTGGATCAAGGTTAAATTGCAACACTGCAAACAGTAACTGCTAGTTTTAACCCTTTTTTATCCCCTTGTACTATATAATTTTACGAATTTTTAATTGAGGAAATGTATGTGCTTTTTGTAATAAAACGTTTAGTAATTATTAGTTCTTTGTTCGGATTTTTAAAGAAATATCCGAATTTTTAAAATTATGCTTAACATCCTTGTTAGTGGAAATAAAGATAACCATGTAGTATACCTATGTTACGCCGATGACCCACATGTTCAGATTTAAAATTTATTCTATATCGCTGCCTGCCTATATTACCAAATTTTTGTGTCACGTGATTCACATCGTTCAGACCAACTACATTTCCAGTGATTATAAAAACATGGGTAAAAACTATCGAAAATATGATAAATTAATAAAAGAAATTTAGAGGCCAGCTAGAAAAATGTTTTTCTTTTTATTTAACTGATTTTTAGCTTGCAGAAGATACTACTTTATGTGTGAATTTCTGCATTTAGACGACAAATAAATATACAGAGGAAAATACTTTATGTGTTAACCGTGCAGTCATTCATAAAATCCGTCTGCAAAAAGAAAAATGCTACTTAAGGCGCAAATTTCGAAAAACTTTGATAAGGGCAGATACTACTTTATGTGTAAATTCTGCATTAGAGACAAAGACATGTACAGTGGAGGCTACTTTATGTGTTAACTCTGATCTTATATTAGTACAGCTTTCATAATGTTTTTCTTTATAATTTAATTGATTTTTAGCTTGCAGAAGATACTGCTTTACTGTAAATTTCCGAATTTAGACGACATATAAATATACAGAAGATACATCATTCATATATGCCGTATGCAGAGCGGAAAATGCTACTTTATGTGTAAATTTCGCAAAACTTTTGTGACGGAAGATACTACTTTATGTGTAAATTCTGCAAATAACAAATGTATGTACAAAGAATGCTACTTTATGTGTTAACTCTGATCTTATACTCATAAACTGCAAACTCGGCTAATTGCAACTTAAAAAATGCTACTTAATGTGTACATTTTGTAAAACTTTGGTCGAGAAGATACTATTTTATGTGTAAATTCTGCATTTGAGTAAATAAATGTACAGAGAAGGCTACTTTATGTGTTAACTCTGATCTTATACTTATAAACTGCAAATTCGGCTAATTGTACCGCGAAAAATGCTAGTTAATGTGTACATTTCGGAAAAATTTGGTCAAGGAATATACTATTTTGTCTAAATTCTGCATATTATTGCAAAATAAATATACAGAGAAGGCTACTTTATGTATTAACTCTGATCTTATACTTAGCCCAGCTAATCGCAACGCGAATAATTCTACTTAATGTGTAAATTTCGCAAAACTTTGGCCACAAAAGATTTCACATGAAAATTCTGCATTATAAACATATAAATGTACAAAGGAGGCTGCTTTATGTGTTAAATCTGATTTTATACTTATAAGATGCTAGCCCGGCTAATCGCAATGCGAAAAATGCTACTTAAAGTGTAAACTTCAAAAATGAAAGCAGAATGTAGGTACTATGTAAATTCTGCATTATAGACAAATAAATGTCTGGTAACTCTGGTCTTATGCTTATAAAATGCAAGGATGCAAAAATGCTACTATATGGGTAAATCCTGCACCTTTAAAAAATGTTCCTTTATGTGCACATCTTAGATAAAAGAGACCGAAGATGTAACATTGCACACTGCGCATGTTAGGTCTGTTCTGGTTTTGAGAAATAACGATCCACAACTGTCGGGCTCATGCGCAGTAGATAAAAAGTGTTCTGGTTTTTCTGGGACTACTTCGGATCTCTCAGTCCAGTGTTCTGGTTTCGTATCCGAAATAATCCGTGATTGTTGTAAACAGTCAAAAAGTGTTCATGCTTGGGAGTGTGGATCGACTCGGACTGTTTTGACCGCGCATGCGTTTTTGAAGTGTTATGAATATTGTATTGGCTTTTTAGACCATACGCCATACGAAACGTATACAATCCCAAATTGTTTATTTATATGTGGACGAATGTCTCTTGTTCTTGTTTTATTTGTAAATTAAAGCAATTTTAGAATTATTAATTTTTTAATATTCTGTTTTTATTTATTCCATTGAAATGTGATGATAATGATAAACATATACATGCAAATATTATTTGAAGCTGAGCTTTCAAAAGGAACTTCATTATTATAATAAACAATAAACAAAACACCTTTATGACGTGTTCTGGTTTTCCAAGAATTTCAAACAGTCGGGGATTTTTTGCCTTTACGCATACGGTCCGGCGCAGTTTCAAAACAGTTTTCATTTTGAGAACCAGAACAAACCTGTTGTCTGTTTTAACTCCAAGTAACCCACCAATTGAAAATCATTGTTTGCACGACGCCACCCGAATTGCTCCGATTTCTCATTCAACGCTCACCTCCGCCTGAGTTTCAATCACCATTGACAGCTGTTTTTGATTTATTTGTTGGTGTTTTAGCAATTTAAAGTGTTCTAGTTATTCAATTTTAAACTCAAAATGCCACGATGTATCTTAAGAAATTGTATATACTTAGAATACAAGTACCAGTGTTATGAAATATAAAAAATATATTCGTTTTCAGCGGTAAATATTTATTAACGTTTTGACATAAAGCGCCATAATCCTTTGAGCTGAATACATCAGATCCGCATTAAGGGGTTTCAATAAATATTCATCAAATATATATTTCAGAAAACAGATTTCGTATTACTTACATAAATTTACAAAAGGGTAAAATTTTAAATATTTAATTTAAATAAGAAGTAAATAGACATTGTTGCCAACGAAATTTTGTTTTTAAAACGTAGTTTTATAAGAATATTTACTAAAGGTGGTTTTTAGCTCTTTTTGGTAGATAAATAAGAAGTAAAGAAGCATAGTTGATTAGTAGTATTTTTATAAGAATATTAGATAAAACACAGGATAACTTAAAATTTCAAGATAATGTAATAATCGATTTTAAAGGAAATACAAAAAAGAAAGTAGATTTATTCAAAATAATCGATTAATTGAAAATAATCGATTTTTTTTGGAAAAATCGATTTATCGTTTAATCGGTGTTTTAATTAATCGATTATTTTCAAATTTTCAAAGGTATTATATGAAAATAATTGATTGATCGAATATAATTCGTTATTTTATATAACCAATATTTCAGTTATTTTTTAGAAATATCGATTTATCGGTTAATCAGTTTTTTAATATTTATTAATTATTTTTGATTTATTGATTTTTATCGATTATTTTAGATTTTTCAAAGATAATAGAATAATCAATTTTAAAGGAAATATGAAAAGGATTATTAGAAAATAATCGATAATTCGGTTATTTTTTTGGAAAATAGATTTATCGTAGAATCGGCTCTTAATTAATCGATTATTTTCGGTATTTCAATGATAATCGAATTATCGATTTTAAATGAAATACAATAAAAATAAATTATTGATAATAATCGATTGATCGAAAATAATCGATTATTTAAAATAATCGACAATTCGTTTTTTTTTTAAATCGATTTATCAGTTAATCGACTTTTTAATTAATCGATTATTTTCGATTTTTCAAAGATTATCAAATAATCTGTTTCAATGGACGAAAAAAAAATGGATAATTTGAAAATAATCGATTATTTAAAATAAACGAAAATTTTTTGTAAACACTGATTTATCGGTTAATTGGCTTTTTAATTAATCGATTATTTTTGATTTTTCAAAGATAATCAAGTAGTCTATTTTAAAGGAAATACGAAAAACAAATATATTGAAAACAATGGATTGATCGAAAATAATCGATTATTTTCAATGATCGATTATTTATTTCGACAATCACTCATCCTCTATATTAATTAATATTCCTAAAGAAAGAAACTGAGGTTACAATACAAAACAGCATTTTTTCATTTTGACTAATTTTTAATATTATGTAATAGCCGTAGAAAAAATATAATGTTTGACTCAAAAGGTTTGATTTGCAGTATTCGCCTGCGCACATGCTTTTTTATAATACTCGTAGACAATGAGTACCATTTCTTGCTCAAATAACAATATTCTATTTCAACATTTTACTGTAGTATCTTGCTGAAAAGTCCGTAGTAAATAAACGCTAACGAAATATTCTGTAAAAGGTCGTTTTTTTACGTAAAATGTTGTGCATCTGTTTGATATTAAAAAATCACGTTAATTTTATTTCATAATACAAAATTCCATTAAACATATATTTTAAATAAATCTAATAGTTCATTATGATGCTAATAAACAAAGTCCGGTCCTTGTCACAGATTTCGGGTTTCTGCCCAGTTCCCCCACTCCGTTAACCTTTCTTTAGAAATTGGCAACATTTGCGCAGGTTAAACACCGGTGTATGTTATATCTCTGGTCTCTTTTATCTAAGGTGCACATAAATTAGCTATTGATTAAATATAGATTTAAGTTGATTCAGAATTAGAATCTAAGAGGTATATACATTAAACTCGTCATCTTCACCAGAACAGAAGTTCGAATAGTAAGGATCAAATTCAGTATCAGAATATTCTGGGAGCGGATCCTAATAGCAATATCTCTCTCTCGGAAAACCAATCAACGAAGAAATGGTAAAAAGTTGGGAAAATATTTGCAGGACGGTTTGGAGAATGGCAAAATATCAAAGTTTCTTTGCGAAATCAAAATCTGGAATACTTTCACTTGGGTCCCCACTTTAAACACCGAACCAAAAAGTTTGGTGACCAGTCACGTCATTAAATAAAACCGACAGCTATTTATATATGCTGCAAGAACAACTTAAAAGGTGATGAGAAGTTTAGCTAAACCTCTGTAAGCTATGCTTGGAGGGAACAGAAATAGATGCATCAAACCAAATACAAATGTAACAAAAGTATTACTAGATATCTATCATAGAATATATGCATCGTAGGCACCTTATATATTCGTCTTTAAACACAAATGTGAAAAATATGATAGAAAAAGCAGATATCGATGGTTTTTCATTTTGGAAAGAATCTTGTAGAGATATGGAAGGCAGACAAAGCATTTGAAAAAACTGGCATACATTTAATTTAAAGGCACCAACTAAAAGCAAACAACAATTTCAAGCAGTGTTTAAACTTCAAGCGCCTACTTTTAAATAGCGACTGAAGAACCAGGCCAGAGAAAGAGCAGGAAAAATACAAAACCCAAAGGACGAACCAACAAGTATTCAGAAAAACAGAGAGGGGAGAAGAAGTTATTAGCGAAGGAAATAAAGGTAAGAGAGATTGTTGGTAGACTGAATAAATTTATAAAACAAGTGGGCTAACTTAACTAATGATAAGAAGGTCCTAAGATATGTTAAAGGTTTTAAATTAATCTTTAAAACACAAAAGAGCTTTCACCAAAGGATGTTTTCTCTTAGAGAAAATACTAACCTACACACTTCAATTACAAAAAAAAAACTTGCAACAGATGTTTGCTTGCTAAAGAAAATTAGTTTGGTTCTCATATTTTTTAAGACCCAAATGAAATAATTCATCTTTAACAAATATATAGATTCTCGCATTTCAAACTGGAAGATCTCAGGTCTGCCCAGAATGTTTTGTTACAGGACAATTTTGTCAAAAATTAAATTAAAGGATGCCTCTTATCTCATCTCAATACATAAAAAATCAGGAAAGTACTTAAAAAAAAAAAAAATAATAAATAAATAAATAACTTGAGAATTTGAGTATTTTACATTTGGTTTGACCATTTATAATAGTTTATTCATCCAAAAAAAAAATAATATAGTTATAAAAATACAAATGGTAGCTTAAAAATTAAAAGTAATTGAATGAATAAAGGTACACTCGATAAGTGAGTACTCACTTGTTTCGATTATAATACATGAAACTTAAAAAAAAGTACAATAAATTATTATTTAAAAACATTAATGTTGTAAAGATAAAAAAACACAAGATTAAAATATACAAATAACTAAAACTAAATTAACTAAAATTAGAATAAATAAAATAGGATAAATATATAAGAGAAATTTAATTGATCCATTTTTATAATTAGAAGATTAAAGTGAATTTAAGGGAAAACGTGACAACTAAAATCTATATTATTGAGTGTTAAAAAAACAATTAATTCAAAAAACTAAAGCTGAGACTAGAAACAGAGTATTTCTACATTCTATTATATCTTTAAATTTTTGTCGTGGATTTTCTAAAATAAATTTTTTAAGGCTTTTTTTCATTTGAATTTTACATTTAATTGTTTTTATTGATTCTGGTAGTTCATTATGTATCTTAGGAGCAAGATAGGTATAAGATCGTTGACTAAGTGATTTACTTACTTGTGGCACGATATGGAGATTTCTATTGCGAGTTTGATAGGAGTGAGAAGGTAAGTTAGCATGTTTAGTATTAAGTTGATATTTTTGAGCCATGCAGTAGAAGTATATTTGCCTAAGATCCATGATTTGACTTTCGGCATATAATAGGTCACTTGAGTATCGATATTCTTTCGACAACATAAGTTTTAAAAATCTTTTTTGTATTATCTCAAGCGATTGGATATGGCACCTTAGTGCGCTTCCCCAAGCTAGAATACCATATCTAAGATGGCTTTCGACCATCGAGATAGAATAAAGTAGAGACGACATGAACACTATTTTGCGATAAGACATATGGACGCACTTAGCGATGCTAAGACTGACAGAAAAATGTAATTAAAATGGCGACGTAGACAGAGTAGTACTTTGATTTGAAGTCAGTAATTTTATATTTGAAGATTGTCGGAATGAAAATATTTAAGTAATGTTAAGAAAATATATTAAATGTATTGTTAAAAAAAATGTCTTTTAACATATTTTTTAATTAGAATAAATGATTTTATCTGGGTAAATTAAGTCATTTTTTTTAAATGTTTTATTGTCCTTTAAATAAAACCATCTTATTACTATGGTGTCTTATGCTAATTTTCTTATTTGCTTTATTTTTTGATAAATAGCACATTCTTACATTTAGGTACCTGCTCGCAACACATTTCATTAACAATGTTCTGTGATTATCAAAAACTGACTGATCGAATGCATGTTGTATAAGA
Source organism: Psylliodes chrysocephalus (assembly GCA_927349885.1). Classification (NCBI taxonomy): domain Eukaryota; kingdom Metazoa; phylum Arthropoda; class Insecta; order Coleoptera; family Chrysomelidae; genus Psylliodes; species Psylliodes chrysocephalus. The sequence goes on from OV651830.1 coordinate 20,761,078, forward strand.
CTTGAAAATGTGTTTCAAGAAATATATTCTCTTAATACTAACTGAATCAAGATATCAAGTGAAATCTGTTTTTCAGAAACTAATCTGAGTTTTAAAAGCTTTTCACATGTTATACAGATAGCAATAACATCTTCTGATGGGTAATGCCATTTGTTTTTATTTTTCTGCCCTTACTAGAAATTGAAAATTTGCTCCATATGTTTTTGCAAACACTTTAAAACCGGTAGTGCATCAACTAAGACTTTTCGAAATAAACTTAATAATTTCCTAATTACATCTAAATCTAGTGATGAATGTCTCAAACATTGTAATACAACGATTGATTCTTTACAACCTCTATGACTCATCATAAAAAAAGTGTTTTTATCTAAAGTGTGCGAGAACTCGATTGTTACGCAGCTGATGCATTTCTTGTATGAGTACTAAAATTAGAAAGACCAAGAAGAAGGCATAGTGATTGTACCAAAATGGGAAACTAAACCATCCTATGTTACCAAAAAATAAATAAATAAATAAATGATTTTTACGGTATATGTCAACATTAAACCTAGTTATTCACTGCAGCAAACCTTCATTTAGAACTCCTTATAACCAGAGTTCTACCCTAGCTCTCATTATAAATAGTCCCTAACTTTCATTATAGAAATTCTGAATAATAAAAGAAAATGTATATTAGGAAATTTCTAAAAGGGTCATCCTGTTTTGCCAAAATGTATTCAAACTTTAGACCAAAACACAGTTTTAAAATACTTCAGTAGTTTCTTTCACTTGAAAAACTTAAAACAGTTAAGGACCAAACTTGTTATGCTTGCAGCCCAACGGGTATAGACTTTCTAAAAAATTAAAGTTGAAAATGTCAAGGTGGATGCTAACAATATTTTCATTGACGAAATGCTAAAACTTCGACTCCACAACGAGCCCAGCCTTTATTAGTATTTTCATTCTCCCACGAATTACCTCAATTTATGCTCGGCAAAAACAATTTTTATTTTATGGGGAAAAAGAAAAAAACAAAGTCTCACAGGTCTTCAGGACCTTTTATTCTAACCACTAACGCTCCAGTCCATCCAGTATCTCCCCAAACTATTGGGTGGGTAGCCCAAGCACATACGTATGTACCTCGACCGTCCTTATGATCTGCGTCGATATCGAAACTATTAGAAAAATTGTAGGACAAAGAAATCAGTAGTGTTTAACAAGTTTTACAATTAAGATGTAAAACTAATGTTCACAAAAGTATAAAAAATTATAAAACTGGATTGTTAAAATTCAATATTATTTTTTGTTACGTTGTTTAATGATTAATTCATTAGTATTATTATTATTGATTATTATTGTTAATTTTGTAGGACATTTATAGTACTATTTTTTTTTGCATATTCTATTGTATACATTTACGTAGAAAGCAAAAATCTAATTTTATTTTGAATAGAACATCCTCTAAACAACTACATGGTTATCTTTATTTCCACTAACAAGAATGTGAACCATAATTAATGGATCATATGACTTATCTGAAGGAAAATCGATCCTAATTATGCGAGCATCCTTGTTAGTGGAAATAAAGTCTCACCTCCACCATATTTATATTATTTTTAACCCCAAACTCCTAGGCTCCACAACAGGTAATGAGTAATGTAGACAGGCAGCGATAGAGAGTGACGTAAAATTTAAAATCTAAACATGTGGGTCAGCGGCGTAACATAGGTATACTACATGGTTATCTTTATTTCCACTAACAAGGATGATCGCATAATTAGGATCGAACTCCTTCATGTAAGTCGTTTGATCCATTAATTATAGGTATACCCTAACTGCCATTATTATATTTAAATCAAATCGGTTGGCGCCCAAAGAAGTACCAAAGACCTAATCAACTTATAATTGAGCTATCGCTGAGTGTGCTATCGAATCACGACCTGAGATCTCATTACTCTCCTAGCCGAAAGTTTCGTCAGTTTCGTGGTCTGGATTCAATATCTTATCAGTAGACGAAAGTAAATTAATTTCAAATTTGTTTAATTTGAAAGAATAAGCTAACATCAAAACTACTTGTAAACTATGAGTCTTCATCCCAAACCTGTCCGAAATAGATCAGGATCTCAATACGCAGAAATTCTAGCTGATGAACCAAAATATTAAAAAGGAAAAACAACTCCTGGCCTTTTCAATCGATGAGTACCCTAGAAAGGTTATAATTTATGGTCTGGGACTATTATAAGCTGGAAAGGGTGACCTTTAGAGTCTAAAGGCGACCTGACAAAGGAGATCAGGACGCTACAAATTTTTTTAACGTTATTTTTAAAATATATAATAGTCATTTTCGTATTTTACATTAAAAATTTAATACAGTGACATTCAATAAATATATTTTTATTCTTATGTAACTTTTTAATCTCATATATTTGATTATTATATCATCTCTATTTTGAGATATTAAAAACGAACTCCATATCGTGATGAAACTCACATGTGTTGATTTTATTTTAAAAATAAGCTGATAGAAAAATGCGAAATGAACAAAGATTAACGCTATATTATCTTCAATAAACAATATTTTTAATCAAAGCAACCGTTGGACGTCAGTGTTTTGACCACAAACAGTGATTTGCCTTAAATTTTTATTGATATATGATAAGCAGTGATGATAATTCTCTTATTCTCGTTATAGCGTGCAACAGCGCTATCCCCTCGCCTCCTGCGACTTTTCAAGACTTTTAACCTTCCATATTTGGTCATATTATCAAGGGCGTAGATATATTTTTTTAATAAAATATTTTTCTCCTTATCTTTTAGTTGCTATTGCGCAATACAGTGTTATTACAAATCAGTTCCCAAAAAAGTATTTTTATATTAAAATAGGGCATGTTCAAAAATATTTGAATTTTTTTATCTATGCATTTGCCTGTTATTTTTTTTTAATTTATAACGTAGCCGGGAATAAACCAATAGGAACTAGCCACACAACGTTGCCGGTTAGACGGTATACAAGAAGTAATATACCTTTAGACTTCTAAAATATCGTTAAACAAATATCTTTTAAATATCAAATGTTTTTAAAATGCGACAGCAGTGTATGTGTCATCTGTCAATCAAAAATTTGTGTGGCAGCTGACAAGGCCGTAGCCAGGGGGATCAAGGGGTATTGATTCCCCCCCCCGAAATAATAAAAGATTTATTTTAGACTATTTAGTATTAATAAGACTGCAGTTATATACAGTACACCCGTCTCACTTTGTTGTTATACACAACATAATAGTTAATCACTACAAGCAAAATTCTCTACCTACTGTTATTTTTATGTATGTATGTATGTATGACTTTATGCTCCTTTGGTATTCGCACGACGATACTTCAATAGCGGCGCAGCGACATCTATTAGGTAGCGGCGAAACTACGTGCTACGCCAACTACACAAGCAACGCAACTTCGGGGACGTGCTCGAATTGCATTTTGGAAATATTCAATAAGCATAGAATGAGACGGGTTATTCTCGATGTTTCGTTGAGCCGCGTCTTCGGAATATACAGGGTGTCTGTAAAAGGTCTTTACAAAAACATACCACATATTCCTTAGACCAAAATAAGTCGATTTAAGTAAAATTACCTTAGTACAAAGTTGCTTCGTTTGGGCTCCAGAGGGCCTTGAAGTTACAATTTTTAAATCGTTTTTCCCATATAAATTTAAAACGGCATATGCGATTTTGCTGAAATTTGGTATATTGGTAGAGTTTTATGTGGCAAAAAGATGGTATTAAAATTTTGTCCGATAATAATACATAGGCGTAGAACTTGATTTTTTAAATAATTGCACCTTTAAAAATTCTACGCCAATGGAAGAAAAGGAGTTTGAGTATGAAATTTAGATTGCGCAACTCATTAACTTTAAAAAAGGTACTCTTGATAAGACTCGATTACTCTCATGGTTTTCGCTAAATTTCTGTTTTAATCATTTAGAGTGTATAGGTTTCACAAAAATATTTATTTACAACATAATCAAAATAGAGATTTTACAAAAATTGTTCAAAATGTTCACCATTTTCACGCATACAAAGATTTATACGTCGAAGAAAATTAAAATGTATCCTTTCCATAACTTCTTCATCACCTCTAAGATTGTTTATTGCATCTTGAATACGTTGCCAGAGTTGTTCATCATTTTCTACAGGTTCCCTGTAAACTGTGGATTTCAGATGTCCCAATAAAAAGTACAGGTGCGTCATTACCTCTGCCTATCCATTTGTGTGGATATTGTTCATTCAAGTGGTTTCTAACGTTTACAGAAAAATGTGGTGGAGCTCCATCTTGCATAAACCACATATCTCTCCGAAGTTTGAGAGGTAAATCTAACAATTCTAGCAACGTATTTTGTAGAAAATTCAAATAATTTTCTCCAGTTAATCTTCGTGGAAGAATGACAGGACCAACAATGAAATTACCAATTATTCCAGCCCACACATTAATTTTGAATTCGTGCTGAAAATGGTTTACCTTTATTGCATGCGGATTTTCAAAGGCATAAACATGTTCATTATGGGTATTAGTTATACCTCTTCTTGTAAAACCCGCTTCATCGGTAAAGAGAACCTTGACAAAGTTTGGATCTCTTTCTCTTTACATATTAACAAATCGACAAAAACCCAGACGAATTTGAGGACCATGGACTAATAAGTCTTGTACTGGCTTCTTATGGTATGGATATAGCAATTGTTCTCTAAGCACTTTATGAACGACATCTTTACTTACTCCTAGTTCCCTTCCAATTCGTCTGGTGCTTAATTCTAGATCTTCTTCAACACGTTCTAAAATGTCTTCTTCAACTTCAGGAATCCTTACAAAACGTTCTCTTCCATTATCAACAGTGTTGGGAGCAAAGGAACCAGTCTCCCGAAGACGTCTCTCAACAGCAGCAAAAGTTGGGTGGCTAGGTACACGACGATTTGGAAACCTTTCAGAGTACACCCTGACACTCTCTCGAGCATTTCCTTCACAAAATCCTAATGTCAGTAACATATCGGTATATTCTGCATTGGTATATTGTACAGCCATATTAATAAACCACGCATTTGTTTTTTTAATTATTGAGTCAGATAGAACACTTTCAATCGTTAACAAGAGATTAGGTGTTAAAACTTGACAATATTTTTATTTAGATGAAACTATGTAAACCAACAATAAATGTTTTTGTATACGTATTGCAGGCAAATAATTAATATTCCTCAAAAAATCGTACATGGCAAGAATCGAGTATTTTTGTTAAAAGTCTCGATTAGAGGTGTTGAAGAAGATATGAAAAAAGTACATTTTTATGTTTTTCATCGTATAAAATTTTGTCCGATAATAATACATAGGCGCAGAACTTGATTTTTTAAATAATTGCACCTTTAAAAATTCTACGCCAATGGCAGAAAAGGGGTTTGAGTATGAAATTTGGATTGGGTATTCATTTACAACAAAAAAGTACTCTTGATAACACTCGATTTACTCTCATGGTTTTGACAAAGTTTGTATTTTAATAATTATTGTTTATATTCTAAAATTACTAAAATGGAAATTTCGTCAAAACCATGAGAGTAATCGAGTCTTATCAAGAGTACCTTTTTTAAAGTAAATGAGTTGCGCAATCTAAATTTCATACTCAAACTCCTTTTCTTCCATTGGCGTAGAATTTTTAAAGGTGCAATTATTTAAAAAATCAAGTTCTACGCCTATGTATTATTATCGGACACAATTTTAATACCATTTTTTTTGCCACATAAAACTCTACCAATATACCAAATTTCAGCAAAATCGCATATGCCGTTTTAAATTTATATGGGAAAAACGATTTAAAAATTGTAACTTCAAGGCCCTCTGGAGCCCAAACGAAGCAACTTTGTACTAAGGTAATTTTACTTAAATCGACTTATTTTGGTCTAAGGAATATGTGGTATGTTTTTGTAAAGACCTTTTACAGACACCCTGTATATGATAATTAACACCATTTTATTTCTTTTATTAAAACGATTTTATGTTTTTCTACTGTTCCACCAAATCAACCCCCCCCGAAATTATTTTCTGGCTACGGCCTTGCCTACGAGAAAAAAAAATAGCCCCCCTTTGTAATGGAGGAGTCTCATTGTTATATATAAGACAGATACACCTACTACCTTTCTAAATATATATAAATAAGGTGGATAATAAGTACATGCTTGAAGTACCAGCAAAAAATGTTTCAAATTTGTCCCAATTAACCCCGTTCTACGGTAGTAAAAAAGCTAGGGGTCTTCAATTAAAAAAACGCAAAAGTGACGCACCAAAAGATAGGGACTTCGGACTATAATGTGATGATGATGACGATGTTTTGGAACAAAAATAACTGAATTTTTTGGATAGTTTACAAAAATCAATCGCTCGTTCTTAATTTACATTGTAGATGTTCAGAAAAGGTGATTTTCTGAATAATTATTTATATAAACATTGTCAACGTAATTAAATAAACAAACATGTTCATTTATAGCTAATTTTATAACTACTTACTAGCTAAAAAATGAATGAGAATAATACAATTATTGTATGATCACTATTTAAGAACAAATCAAATAATTTATTTAATTTCCAAATCAATAATAGTGTTAGCAAGTGTGTCATAAAATTTTAAAAATGTTTTAGAAGGTGTCTAACTTGCAATATTTCTTATCTGTTCAATATTTACACCTACCCTAAATGCAGCAGATGTTGATGCGTGGCATACACTAGTCAGTATGAGATGTTGCTGCTTATTACAAGAAGATTGTGTTTCCTTGATAATGTCTCATCTTTATTCTATCAGAGACTTTAATTTCTATCTCCTTTTTAATGATATATTTAAGTTTAATCAAGGAAAAGTCTGTCCTCTAATGACTGATGTTAATTAAAGCAATAAGAGTAATAAGTGTATGTGCCAACTCTTCGAAATGGTAAGTCTCTAGAGGGTGTAATTTTTCAAGGTTTCTTCAAACCCCCTTAATTTTTTTTTTCATTTGAATTTAGTAGGTTACATTTTAAATTTAACGCTGACCTTATGCTTATATTTGATTATTACTTCATCCATTACCTACTAGGTACTAGTAGATAAACTTATTTTCATCAGTGTAACAATTAAAACTATAAGAAGGGAAAAAGGACTTTTAAGTAGCACTGCATATATTCTACACTTTAACATCACAAATCAGCATTTAAATTATCAGTGACATGATTGTTTGCCACCAATCTAATGAAATTTGTTTGTATTCTTTAGTACAAACATTTTTCACATTAGATAATTTGATAACAAAGCTTGAAATGGCAAACATAGAAAGTCACAGACTTTTACTAGTTTATAGAACAACACAAACTTAAAAAAAATAAATTGGCTTTGGCTGGGATTGAACCCTGAGACGTTTTTCAAATAAGAACTCAATAAGTAAACATTTCTGCCAATGCTTTACAATTTATTACGACTAAACTTTTATAATGAAACTGGATTGCCATTATATTTAAGAAAATAATAGTTAACGGGTACTAAACATGAACAGTAATTAGTGGATTTTATATATATTCTAGAATAGATAAGATATTCCTACAGTAGACCAATATGGCTTACATTGTTATTATATAGTTTGTGCCTGATATACATTCCTAATAGGAATCTATATTTATGTGTAAATTACTGTCATTTTCCAAGTTTCATTATTACACGTTTTTCTGTATTTTATTATTGCCTTCATTGTCTATATTCTACTTTTTAGTATCAACTGATTAGAATGTGAAAAAGTGAGCCCTAGAATCCAATTACAATAAAAAGAACACCGATACGCCATAACCATTATTTCGAATTTCAAATAATGTGCCACTAAACCCCTAGTAAGTAGGCAGTGATTGACAATTAATTATTTTAACAAGTGATAATGTAGATGTGTTCTTCTTATTGTAATTGAACACTATCTTGTACTAAAGGGTAATTACAATTTTTTAATACTAGCAATTGATTGTGCAAGAATATATAGAAACAAAGACATAATCTATTATACATGGTGTTTCCTAAACATATAGAGAAAATTTAAGACGTCCCTAGGTCAAAAGAAAATAATTCGAATAAACATGTCTAGAATCACTTCATTTCCAAAATATGTAGTGTTTATCAGTTTTAACTACTATATAAAAAATTCTAGAGCTCATTTCACTAAAATTTTGAAAATTTCTTAACAAATCTTTAATTTGTCCTATGGTATTTTTACAATATACATATTATGCTGAATAACTGCTTGTTTAGCATCATAGCGAATGTGAGTAAGTTGTCTTTTATCTAAGACTGCAGATTCTATGAACAATTCATCAGAAAGATATGTTACTTTTTTGTTATATACCTAGGTATAATTTGTCTTCTGAAAAATGTTTATGGCTCCATACCATAAACGAAAACCATAAAGTATGCTTTTGTAAATTTCATTAATATGTTTATTTCATCTTGAGAGATAATAAATTGTAGTTCCTAGATATTTTACAATGCGTGTATGCTCTTATAACAAATATAACATTTACTATTTGTGACTAAATACATCTATGACTTTTGTTTAATAAACTGCCTATTATCCAAAGGAATTTTATTACCATATTTTATAGTAATATTTAAAGGGTAGAAAGTTTTAAAACTAGAATAGATTTATTGTAGTTAATATGGGTATTTAATGTAATGGAAAAGTATTTGACATTTCAATTTTATTTAAAGCACTCAAATATGATTAAAATGGTTAAAAGAAAAAAGAACTCACCGTATTTATTCATTAACGAAATAAAAAATATGTAGACACTAGAAACTAGTTATTATTATTCTAATATAATAACTTTTTTTAAAGATAAACACTACATTGACAATATTTGACAACAATAAATATTGACGGTGACAGTGACAGTTATGACTTTCTCCGATCTTCTTTTTTTTAGCGTTAACTGGTCTCTTGCTCTTGTGTTTTAAGCATGAAAATGGGTTATATGCCGCGTTTGAATCTTCGAGCATGTTTGAATATCCATATCCGATGCATTTCTTACATCTTGAGCGTTTGTTTATCCACATCGGACGTTTCCATATCTATGCATCGGACACACATATCGGACACATCTACTAAATCTATATCTGTGTTTGTTTATCCGAGATATAGGGTCTTTTCCTTTGCATCGACAGTGTAGCACTGAGCTACGTTACTTCTGAAAATGTCGTTCCATCCATACAATTTGTATAAATGGAACGATATTTTCAGAAGTGGTGTAGCTCAGTGCTACACTTTCGATGCAAAGGAAAATACCTATAGCTGTCCAGATTACATTTTTTCTTAGAACATGTATAGTCAGGAAGGAGCATGCTGTCCGCGTTAATCTAATCGATCTGACGGAAGTGGTCGCCATGTTGTACTATGGATGACTCATTATCTTATGATAAATGGTTTCTAAAATTGGTTTATAATTTTAATTATTAAAATTTGTTAATAATTTGGATGGTTTATGTGTTAATTTAAACTTTTATCGAGCGTATGTTTTTTAGACATTTTTAAAAAGTGTTTAGTGTTTTAGTATTACAATTAATTTTATATTTTCTGCGTTAAAAGACAATGTGGTCTACTGTTCGTCTTGTAGATATAGCAGCACGACTAAAAGTAGAAAGGAATAATCTACATTTCATAAGCAAGTATTTTGTTCTTTCAATTTTTAACCACATTAAAGATTTTTAAAATTTTTAATGTTTTAAATTTGTAAACAAACATGGTAAGTGCGTCTGCGATCAACTGTGCTCATAGGCGTAGTCTCATGGTTTATAGGGTATAAATACTTTTATTTAAACAATTCTTTTATGCAATTTTTAGATATTTATGTGGTTGTTAAAATGAATAAATTATTGTTCAATTTAGATTTATAAAATTATTGCAAGTAAACAATTTTCAGATTTCTTAAAAATTCTAGATTTACAAATTATATAAATTAATCCCAGGTAGACAACTTTTAGATTTCTTAAAGATTCTCAAAAAACAAAGTAATGCCTTGAGTTCATGCAACAAACAAATTGGAAGCCAAAATATCTTAATTTTTTGTGTTCACGCCATTTTAAAGTAGATTGTTTTGATCGAACCTCAAAACCAAGAATAAGACTTCTACCAACAGCTGTTCCAACAATGAAAGTGGTCCGGTTGAAGTATATAAATAAATAAATGCTTTACTAATTATATCATGTGCCGTTTTTTTCGTATAATAGAAGTTTATTGTATGAATGTGATGCACCCTATATAATTTATTACAAAGTTATTTACAAAAACGAACACAAATAGAATTAATAATATTTTAAGTAAGGAAATAAGAAGCATATATCGCATGCCTCAAGATACTGTCTTAGGTCCTATCTTGTATAATTTTATTTTAAATAATTTGTCGTTTAAATACAGATGGACACAGTTATTCTGTAAAATGCAGAGAACTGGAATTAATTAAAATTATTAATAAAAACAGATTTATAAAAATTTTCGAATGGTTTAATTATAAAAACTTATAAACCTTTGATAAAACTTATGTTCTTCCATTATAAAGTTACAAAAAGATAGCCTCTTCCTATAGAAACAATAAAAGGTAACGTTCAGTAGTTTCATATAAGTATTACAAATGATATCAAATACCTTAGAGTACAAATTGACTCTCATCATAACTGGACTAAGCATACAAATAATGCGTTGAATGTACATTTAAAAATAATCTATTTTGCACTCATAGAATCATTATTACGTTATAGGATCCTTTCTTGGAAAGGTGTTTTAACTACTTATGCAAAATTGTCCTGCAAACAATATTACTAATACTATTATGTAATAAAATGCATAGAAATTCTCTTCGATATTAGGAAGTTTTATGTACTCCAACAAAAACATCTAAGAAAGAAATATCACAGCGGTGTTTGGCCTAAATATAAGTATAGGATATTTATTTTTTTTAACGCTTATCTACAAAACATATTCATTTTTCAAACCTTAATAATTTGTAAAATGTATATTATTAAAGACATTGTTATAACAAAGAAGTCAATTTTTTTTAATACATTATTGCTTTGATTTTTCAAATGAAATCCCTCTATAAATTATCCCAAAAATATTTTCCTATATTTATCCCACCCAACATGCAATTTTAAAGTAAAATTTATTCACATAATGAAGGTTAATAAAAAAAAAAAATGCAAACTTCTCGCAAGAAAATAGCAATTCGTTAAAATGAGAGAAATCGGTAAATTTAGATAATATGCAAATGAGAATTTATTATTTTCTTTTCTACGCCCCTTTATGACAGTACGTCACTGGTAGACCGAAAACACCTGTTGCCATATTCGTTTAGTACACTGTTAAAATTAGATACCATCGCGATTCCAAGGTCGTTTAGAATTCCTCCTTCCTGACTATATATATTCTAAGATTGATACGGAGTATCTTTGAGCAGTGTTGTTCCTGGTTGTACAATTGTACAAAAAGTTGTACAATCAGTTATGTGGTTGTACTGTTGTACGCACTTTTGAAATAGACAGAAATGTTGTACAATTTGAAATTGCTAAATATTTATGTAAAATCGGGTATATAAAAGGTTTTCTTCGCTCAAAAAGTCTACGATTTGTTAAATAGCATGCATTAAAATTAATAAAAAAATAAAAGTTTAAATTTGGCGCCATTCGCGACTAATCAGTACACCGTTTTACATCAAAAATATAATTTAAACTGGAAAAAAGAAGAATTTTAATCATGGGAAAGTAGTAGGCATAGTCTGTCAATAAAAAAGAAGAAGATTAATTAGTAGTTGTACAATCGAAATTAAAAGTGTACAATTTTGCACATACTTTGATTTTATTTTACTATACGGAGAATGGTCGCACTGCGCAGCTTTCTGAGTGCCTTTTAAAAGGAGATAGAAAACTCCGCCATTTTGAACCCTTATTACGTGTTGCCTACATCTTGGCGCAATATTTTTAATAGATGCGTTTTAATCATCCGCTTCTGCTACGGAATTGTTGGTTTTCTTACTTTAATCTGACAGGTTAAAACGACTAAACCGACAATTCCGGAAGCAGAAGCGGATGATTAAAACGCACCTGCTATTTTGCTTGCTGCTGTCAGTGTCAGTGAATATTATTTTTGAAGTCACAGTTTATTGCTAAAGAATCAGTTAGCTCACTCGGACCAGTTCAAAGTTCCAAAATAACATCCACTCCAGGGATACAAATTCAGGATACGCAGAAGACTGCTGTTTTATTATAGGCGGTTGTTATATATTGGATTATCCGAGTTGCACAGTGTATAAACTGAAACATTGAGATCCAAAGTGCCGACGCAGAGTGAGCGATCTGATTCTTTAGCTGTAAACTGTGTCACAGGGTTCAAAATGGCCGCGCCCTATGTTGGGCGTGTCGGACCTCTCTCTTGCCTCGTATAGTAATCAAAGTATGTGACAATTTTGACACTGAAAGTTGTACAATTCAAAAATCCCTAGGAACAACACTTTGAGTAGTAGAATTTCGATTTAAAATATCGATTATCGAATTCCTGAATATCGATACTGTCAAATATCGTATCATATCGCACAACTCTACATTAAACTGAAAAAGAAGAAAAAGTAGAACAAGAAAAAGTTATTTAAATAACAAATTTCGAAAATTATGACATTTCACTTCGCATTTAGCGCTTTCGTTTCTACATAATTACTCTCGTTTTTCCATACTTCTGCTTCATACTTGGTAGTTGAAATATTTTATGTTTCAGGCCAATAAATAATTAAAAATCGAAGAAGAGGTCAGTCAACTGTCATAGTGCCACATATGTCAAACAAGTCGAAACTTGTCTGAGCATCGGTCTGTTGATGTCTGTGGTTCCCTCCATGGTTAAATTGTTCAAAATAATCAATAATAGTAATAATACTTCTAATTTAGTATACCCGTTAAATTTTAGGTAAGTTTTTCATTACAAGAAAATCAAATTATTACTCATTTTAAATGTCATTAAAAGAAATAAAGAATACTTGGTAAAATTATAAACATTTATTATTTATTAGGTGTTAAAATGGAAGAAAAATTATATGCACTATCAGTGGTGAAAGTAAAAGGACCTAAAAAACGACAAAAAGACAGACTTTATAGATTTAAAGCTATGAGAGCAAAACTGCCCAAGGGTTTCATAAGGATTTACCGAAATATGGTTGAAAAGTTGAAAATGGCTCGAACAATGGAGAATTGTAACACAAGTATTATAAATATGTTGGATAAGGTAACTTTCTTTAATTAAATTCATATTTTAAAGTAATTGATGCATATTTAGGTTAAGAAAAATTCTTCTAAAGGAATTTGGTAAACATTGAACAATTTTATATAATATTCTTTGATTAATTTCACTATTTGCCATGTTCATGACTTCTTTTATTTTGTATTTATCTCTAAAGGAACTTAAAGAGTTATAAAAAGGTATTTAACTCTTCAAAGTGTTTATTCGTAACTTATAGTCACAGATTATTCCATATCCATAATGATTCTGGATATAGTAAGTTGTGTTAAATCAATCTTTTTCAAGGAGTTTATAGTTAGTTAGGATAGGGCCCAACCTTTTAGATGAGCTATATTATTTTTAACAGGTATTTTATGTTCTATAATGTTGATATTACAATACATTAGTTGAAATTACTCCTCATTTGAATAGGTATGATACAATATTAACATCAAGTCAAATATGAAGATTTGAATTAGTAGAATGGTATGGAAATTTATATAAAAATAGTTATGGGTGTTCTCGAACCTATACAGTCATAGATTGAATCATATATGATTGATACTACCGAGTACTTAATACTGAGAGTTCATGTAGATAATAGAATATTGGGTGGATATGATATTCTGATAGGGACTCCCCAGGGAGAAGTATTGGAACCCTTAATTTTGCTTCTTTACATCAATTACATAACATGTGTTAATCTATGCAGATGACATTATAATTTTTGTACCTGTAGGTACCCTAGATTAAATAAAAACATTCAATTAACTATAGATGTGCAAAAATAATCATCTAATAATTTAATAGAAAAATAGAGGAAATTTAAATTACTCCTATTATGATAAGGTGACTGTTTTAGCCAGGACAGATTTAAGTTTATTTGCTTACCAGTTTTGAGTAAAATAAATGTTCAATGTTGGAAAAATCTGATGTGTGTCCAACACATGACTTTCCTCTCTAGTTATTACATGCTTTTTTCAGTTATTTTGTACAATCTATTGTATCACCCCTGTAAATGTTTCCACACACACATCTTACTCCAAACATTTTTTTTATATATATTCATTGGTTTGCCAAAAAAAGTGCACTTTTTCTCAAATTTTTCCAATTCGGTCCATTTTAGAGAAACCATGTATAAATTAAAACAATTTTCTTAAAAATTCGATTTTTTACATTTTGTCAAATTTCTCGAATACGGACTATTTTAGGAAAATTTTGTATAGAACGAAAATTATAGATAATAATATTGTAAATAACTTTTATTTGAAGAATTTTCATCTCCAAACGCAAATAACAGATGTATTCAATAAAATATAAAAACGACCCCTCCCCAGATATTCCGACTCTGCCCAAAATCTAAACAATCACCGCAGTCGGGAATAAAAATAAAGTTTAAAATGTCGTGTTTTTTTCTGTATCTATATACTGTGTATAGACAGAAAAGTAGAAACCTAAAATTGCTGAATTTTCACTTTTAAGTTCTTTAAAAAACCTAAAAAAACCTGTACCTGCCAATCCTGATTAGCAGTAGGGATACAGTTTTTCACCAGGACTGTCCAGCAAATTTTAAAAAAGTAACATTTATTTTTGTTTTTTTTTTGTATTTTTCTTTTGTATTTTTGTTTGTTTTGTTTTCTCTTGTTTGTTTTTGTTTTTTGTTTTCTTTTGTTTTTTGTTTTCTTTTGTTTTTTGTTTTTTTTTTTATTTTTTCTGTCTTGTATCTTTTCTTTTTTGTTGTTTTTTGTTTTTTTCTGGTTTTTTGTTTCTTTCTCGTTTCCGTTCTTTTCTTTTTTGTTATTTTGTTTTTTGTTCTTTTTTTGTTTCTTTTCTAAACACAACTACATAAATTTTAGGTTATTGAAATATTATAAAACCTAAAAAACCTGTATCTGTCAATACTGTTTGGCAGTAGAGAAACAGTTTTCACAAGGACTGTTATTTTTGTATTTTCGTTTTTTGTTTTTTCTTTTATATTTTTTTTGTATTTGGTTTTTTTACTTTCTTTTGTTTTTTACTTTGTTTTTGTTTTTCTGTTTCTGTTTATTTTTCTTTCTTGTTTCAGTTTTTTGTTTGTTTTCTTTTGTTTTTTTAGTTTGTTTTTTGTTTTTTTTTCGTTTTTTTTTTCTGTCTTGTTTCATTTTCTTTTTTTTTGTTTCTTTTTCGTTTCCGTTTTTTCTTTTTTGTTTTTTGTTTCTTTTCTAAAAACAACCACAAATTTTAGACAATTGAAATATTATAAAACCTAAAAAACCTGTATCTGTCAATACTGATTGGCAGTAGGGATACAGTTTTCACAAGGACTGTTATTTTTGTTTTTTCTTTTGTATTTTCGTTTTTTGTTTTTGTATTTTTGTTTTTGTTTTTTTGTATTTTGTTTTCTTTTACTTATTTTTTTGTTTTTTTTTTTTCTGTTTTTTCTTTTTCTTGTTTCAGTTTTTTGTTTGTTTTTTGTTTTCTTTTGTTTTTTTTTTGGTTTTTTCTCTTGTTTAAATTTCTTTTTTTCTTTCAGTTTTTTGTTGGTTTTTTGTTTTTTTTCTGGTTTTTTGTTTCTTTTTCGTTTCCGTTTTTTGTTTTTGTTTTTTTGTTCTTTTTTGTTTTTTTTTCTTTTCTAAAAAGAACTACATAAATTTTAGGTTATTGAAATATTATAAAACCTAAAAAACCTGTAACTGTCAATACTGGTTGGCAGTATGGATACAGTTTTCACAAGTACTTATTTTTTTTTCTTTTGTATTTTTGTTTTTTTCTTTTGAATTTTTGTTTTTTTTTTTGTTTTTTCTTGTTTTTTCTTGATTTTTTTTGTTTTTTCTTGTTTTTTCCCTTGTATTTTCCTATTTTTTCTAATTTTTTTTCTTGTATTTTCTTGTTTTTCACTGCTTTTCTTTGTTTTTCTTGATTTTTTGTATTTGTTTGTTTATTTTCGTTTGTTTTTTGTTACTTGTTTTTTCTTGTTTGTTTCTTGTTTTGTTTTTATCTCGCTCTTGTTTAATCTCGTTTTTCTTATTTCTTCTAGTTTTTACTGTTTTTATTTTTTCTTTTTTTTTCTTGATTTTCTTTTTTCTTGTTTTTCTTTTCTCGTTCGTTCTCGTTTTTTCTTGTTTCATTTGTTTTTTTCCTTTTTTTTCCTTTTTTTTCCTTTTTTTTCTTTTTTTTGTCTGTTGCTTTTTTATCTTCTTGTTTTTTTCTTCTTTTTTGTTTTGTTTTCATGTGATGTTTGTTTTTGTTTTCGTTTATTTTCGTTTGTTTTTTGTTTTCGTTTGTTTTTTGTTTTCGTTTTTTATTTTGTTTTTGTTTTTTCTTCTGCTATTTTTCTGTTTTTTCTCGTTTTCCTTGCTTTTTATTGTTTTCTTCTCGTTTTTCTCCTTGCTTTTTCTTGTTTTTTTTTTCCTGTTTTTTTTTTGTTTTTTCTTTTGTTTTTTCTTGTTTTATCTTGTTTTTCCTGGCTTTTTTCTTGTTTTTTTTTTTTTGCTTTTTATTGCTTTTTCTTGCTTTTATTTGTTTTTTCTTGTTTTGTTTTTCTCGTTTGTTCTTGTTTCTTCTTGTTTTTTCTTGTATTTTCTGTTTTTTCTTGTTTTTTTCTTTGTTTTTCCTACTTTCTTTGCTCTTTTCTTATTTTTCTATCTTTTTTCTTTTTTTCCTTGTATTTTCTTATTTTTTCTAATTTTTTTCTTTTATTTTCTCTGCTTTTCTTTGTTTTTTCCTGTTTTTTGTTTTTGTTTGTTTTTTGTGTCTTGTTTTTATCTGGTTCTTGTTTTTTCTCGTTTTTTCGTTTGATCTCGTTTTTCTTATTTCTTCTAGTTTTTATTATATTTTCTTTTTTTTTTGTTTTTTCTTGTCTTTTCTTGTTCTTTTCTTGTTTTTTCTTCGTTCATTTTCTTCGTTCATTTTCTTCTTTAATAATCATTTAATAATAATTTTTATTTTCCAAAGTCTACAAATTTACATATATTTTTTTAACTTTTCCAAATGAAGATGAAAAAATAAATGTCTCCACTGAAGTCTTACGACTAGTACGCTTATTTATTTTTTGTTTTGATTTTGAAAACATGGGAGATAATTTCGTGGGGGAAATTGGGGATTATGCATTTCTATATTTCCGAAAATTGCATTGTTTATATTACATTTTTGGTTTTGGTAATATAGTTTTGTTGTAGTGTTCAAATTAAACATTTTTATTTACAGATAATCCCACACGAATATTTTGGTACATCACAAAACAGAAAACGTTTTTATTTGGTGGTCAATAAAATCACAACTCAAACGCGTCACGAATGCATTTTTAAGAGCGTTCTTTTCGAAAGATACGATATTACGTCTATGAAATGGCTTGAGGAACATACTGAAGATAGTGCAAAGAAAAAAAAGATTTTGTTATTTGCAAATGAGTGCATATTAGACAACATAGTCAAACCTTTAATACAACATTTTTATATGGCTATCAAAATGTGTAAAGATTGGGAAATTCGGTTTGTTCCTAGAAGAGAATGGAACAATTATCAGGTGGGTAAAAATATTTTATAATATTTTATCACCACCTTTTCTATTACATTGTCCACCATCCCGTCCAATCTCCACATTTTGTCTTCTTCCCTAATGACGTGGGTTACGCCATTTGTCAAATCTTCTTTCCGTATTCGTGCCATTCCGATTTCCAGTAAACAGTAGACGTCGCTAATTTTAAATGTCACTTTTTCACGAGTCTAATATTGTAGACGAGTAAAATATTTATTAAATTATTATACCTATCAAAACTTAATCTTGGAAATAAAGACAAATTTAAGTTTAGGCCGGGGACCAATGAAGAAAACAAAACTAGGTACTTATTAGTTCTTTTATTTTAAAATCTTGCAAGATGCTACGGAATACAAAAATATTTTACAAACATTGCAAGTATTTTAATAATAGTTGGTATCAGGTGTAAAAATTATAAAAAAACAAATTCACTTAATTCAAAGAAAATTACCTAATATTTGAAAAAACATATATTGCAAGTAGTTATTATATTAATAGTATTAGGTGTACAAATTATAAGAACTAAATAACATTTTTTTCAAATAGAATCTTCAGGACATTAACAAATAGAAAGAATATTTAACATTTAATTCAAAGAAAACTACTTAATATTAAAAAAATCGTTAGGATACTAGACAGGTACGGAATTTTCATCACAGAAGGTATATCTTATAATGAGTTTAACAAAGTTTAATAGGAACATGCAGATAACAAAGGGAGACCACTGTCAGAAAGCATCGATATGGTTTCAACTTATGCTTTCTCCACTACTTACAGTCGTCAAAAGTAAATGTAAAATATATAAATACATCTAGGTATAAATAAGTAAAATACATACAACTTAATTATATTATTTTTGAAAGAACTCTTCTTCATTGCCTGATTAGAAATACGTCATATATTAGGAAAGTATTATTTTTTTAACTATTATACATTAATTTTTTTATTGAGGTAGAATATATTTTGGTCTACTTATGATAAGGTATAGGTACTTTCCCTTTTAAAAATTGAAAATTGAAATACAAAACATATACAACATACCTATTACAAGTAGATATTTTAAAAAGAGTATCAGGTGTATAAATTATAACAACTAAATACCATTTATTGATATTTAATTCTAAGAAAACTGTTCATATTTCTTTTCTTTAACACATGTAGAACTTGCTAAGAGGACGAGTGTAACATTGCAGCATTTATACGTATGCTGCCGTTTTTGATATATGTACCGCATTTGGTTTATTTTGATATCTACATTTATGTCTTCTTTACTCTATTTCTGCAATTAAAAATACATTATTTTTGCACATATTAACGTGGAAAGATTTAAGATCATGAATAAATTTCTATAGCTGTGCTTGTTTGTCCGCATCAGATGTATCTGATGATAGTTCAGTAACTGAAGGGACCAACCTGTCATTAAGTCGGTCCAGATTTCCGTTGTGGCTCAACTCTTAGGTCTCGGCGGTCGCTTCCAAGGTCGAAAACTTTTACCAACTCTGCTGCGTCGGAAAGGGCCCAAAATGGACCCTAAAACTGGTTTCCCGCCAATATCTTCCACAATATGCAAATTAGAGAATTTTTGTTTAGATAAAAAAGAAAGATCTTATCATTATCTACAAAAATGGTCCCTATCATTTTTGTCGGGAATTCGACAGGTTTCGAGATAACCGCAATCAAAAGTCCCCTCGTTCAGCCCCTGCTTTATCTCTATAACAATGCTGATTAGCTTGTAAACGAATGGACAAATTGTTTCAGAACTCGGTCAAAAATTGATATTTTTCGATGATTCAAAGTTCATTACAATAGGAAAACCCATAGGTATCGATCCATGTGCTTTGAAGCCCGTTATTTCCTGTCAAGAACATTGAAAAAGGGGTCAAAGTTGCGTCTTCCCACTATTTTGGACCACTTTATAGTAATTCATTTATATTTTTTTCTTTTAATAGTTTTTTTCCC
Source organism: Psylliodes chrysocephalus (assembly GCA_927349885.1). Taxonomy (NCBI): domain Eukaryota; kingdom Metazoa; phylum Arthropoda; class Insecta; order Coleoptera; family Chrysomelidae; genus Psylliodes; species Psylliodes chrysocephalus. The sequence continues at coordinate 20,780,822 of OV651830.1, forward strand.
ATTTTTGTTTGAAATGGGATCTTGAGATGTCTCGAATGATCTCAGAAATTTTTTTCCAGTATCTTCCTGGCGTTTTAAAACAAAATTGATTTGTTTATTTGTATTTTTCATACGTTTTCGGAGTTCTAGAAATCTTTGAAACAAGCAGTAATTAAAAACTCATATTTCATTATATTGTTATTCAATGCACACCATTTTAAAGCTTAGAGTGTCTACTTTTCGAATGTATTTTTTTTTTTTTTTAATAAAGTTGCTCCATTTTCCAGAAATCGGGAAAATTAATCACACCGGGGAAAACCGGACTTTTTTAAATATTTCTTGTTCCCCGCTGTTCATTTTTTGAACATTAATACCCAGACCGAAGTGAAGCTGATATTCTCACCTTTCCATTTCTATTAATTGATCCCCATATGTGAGCGTGGTTCTTAATTGTTTGTTAGAATTATCTTCCCCATTTTTACGCTCTCCGCCTGAGATCCATGATATTCATAACCTAACCGTGTGTAAATATTGATAGTATTTTATCATTATCAATTAAGTTTTTAAAGTGAAAAATTCTTGAATTTTCAAGAATTTGTTTTTGTTTGTGGGGAACAGAAAAGGTTTAGAAGAATTGTTTATGTTTAAAAACCGGCCTGAAATGCTCGCATGTCTGTGGTTCGTGTCAGTCGACACAGTGTTTTAATTGTAACAAAAATTAAGGTATTTTCCCGGAAGAATTAGAGATGGATCGAGACCCAGAAGGGGTTGAAGGGGTTGGAAAAACGGGGAAGGGACGCGTGGAGGAGGGGAAGGAATAGAGCAAGAGCAAGACGATGAAGAGTATGATTCTGATGACATTGAATGGTTTAACGTATGATAAATTATAAGCATTGCTATGTATTTCGTATTTTCAACATGTTTTTCATAATAAAAGAAATTTTTCAGAAACTTTTTTATTTTTCTGAAATCCTTTGCAAAAGACGCAGAAAATATAAAGGGCCTTCTCGGGTCAATATTCATCACACTCTAAAGCTAGTAACCCACTATTAGGCAAAGCGCCGGAATTTAAGACTGCCACATGAAAAACAAATTTTTTTACACTTTTCTATTAAATTTTGCAACGCAAATTACACAGAACATTCGGCAATATAGATGAGATACCCCAAGCGCCACTTTACAGAAAAAATCCCGTAGAATCCGCCAATAATTGTCGAAAGATCGATTGGTGCCCGGATTTCCATTTAGTGAGCAGAGGTACGCAGCTGGCGCCATCTACAATTGGTCTCCAATGTCCAAAACATGAAAATCAATGTACTCCCAACTCCTCGAGCGGAAATTCAGTGAGAAACTAACATTTCTATTCAGTGCAAAAATTCGGGCTTTTTCGAAGACCGTTTTTGCAAAAAATATTCGTCTTGCGAAAAAAATGGCAGATAAATGTAGATAATGATACGATCTTCATTTTTTATCTAAACAAAAATTGTCTAATTTGTATATTTTGGCAGATATTAGCGGGAAACCATTTTTTCGGACTTTAGGGGCCATTTTGAGCCCTTTCCGACCCAGCAGTGTTGGTAAAAGTTTTCGCCCTTGAAAGCAACCGTCAAGACCTAAGAATTGAGCCACAAAGGAAATCTGGACCGACTTAATGACAGCTTTGCATATTTTCAGGTCTTCAGTTACTTGAACTAAAGTGTGATATCAAAATCAAATCATCAAGTAGATTTTAAAAATATAAAAGGTGTATAATTTATAATTATTCTGGTGTTGAAGTCGATGCAGCATTTAGACACGCTGTATTAATAAAAATTAAATTATTTAAACAGTTACTTGTAACGTTCATTTTTGGCCCCACGAATTAATAAAATTGTTTTGGCTTACCTGGTTAATCATACGAAAAAAAAGGGTAAAATCGTATTGATGATATCACTATTATTTTTGTCATTAATTAATTTCACCTGTATTCTAACTTTCGGACATCATTATTACAATTTATTTCATCTCACCACTAAGTAAAAGAATGGTAGTTCTCCTAAAAATAGACCAAGTTTCGTTGTAAATTTATACATATTATGTATTATAGTCTCACCTTTGGGTAATTAATTATTTACGATACCATTCTTTAAGATTTTCTTTGTTTATTTTTGTTTATAGCTGTCAGTATTGGGTTGTTTTTTAATTGACAGTGAATGACATAAACGTCATTTGACGACAGAACACCGACAAGTGTCATGTTGGTGGGACGTTCCAATATCGGGCTCAGAACCCGAGGTAAGGTAGTTTCACAATGAGCGATTTTAAGTCGTGAGGGATTTTTTTGCGATCGCTTTTGTATTAATTTTTTTTTGTCGGGAACAGTTTCCCAAATGTAGTTACACTGTATATAAATATAGTTTTTAGGGTACCTTTCGTAAATGGTCTGTTAAGTTATATAGTGGGGAATTCTTGAGGATGAATTTCTGAACCCACTTGGCTTGAAATTTATCGGAAAGGGATTTCGGCCATTTTGGACGGCTGACGTATTTTTTTTAGTCAGTGGGTGTTGAATCACGAGAAAGACGAATTTTGCGTCGAAGTAGAATTTTCTTAATATTTAGCCCCATCGGCTTACCCTAATTAAAGGGGATTTTAGATTCTACTTCATGGTTAATTGTGGGTAAATGGACATTTCGTATTTTGAGGGGAATTTTAGTGTATTGGTAAATTCCTATAGTCATTGGTCCAGCCCATATCTATTATAGGATTTTAACGCAATAATTGGAAGTTCACAGCATTTGGAGTGTGGAATATTGTTGTGCTGTGGATCATCTCACGTGTTTCTCATCCTTGGAAGGCTACCAAGTTAACCCTTTACGAAAAAGGTATGTTTTGTATATATTTGGTTATGTTACGCACCATGTGGCTGTCAATTTCTTTTATGTTATGGCATGGTGTAACAGAATTTTAATTATTTGAGCTCATAATACTGTTTATGACTCACTGTTGAGCCAATGTAATTTTTCTTTATTCTAGATGCTGAATATTTTCTAGTTTATGTACATTTTTGGGTAATCCTATAGTTCGGGATACTTGAGTCAACGTGTATTGACATTTTTCTTTGTAATATTTTAAGGGTTTCACCCAGGGGGTTGTTAACCCAGGATTCGACGACAGTTTCACCCAGGGGGTTGTTAGCCCAAGATTCGTCGACAGTTTCACCCAGGGGGTTGTCAGCCCAAGATTCGTCGACAGTTTCACCCAGGGGATTGTTAACCCAGGATACGACAACAATTTTTACCCAGGGGGTAGCGACTCAGGATTTCAACAGTTGTACACAGAGGGTTATATCGTCCGGAGTTCAACGGTTTCATCGTGGACTCATCGAGGGAACACAGAACATTGGTATGCTAGCCACCTAGTTTACTTGTAACTAGATTTACAAGGATGTTTCTCGTTCTGGATAGGAAGATGGGAATGCTGTGAAAGAAGACACCCTACTATCAGGTTTTTCTTATACGTTATATTGAAGGTTTCATTTGTGCATTGTTAAACTATACATTCACTTTCAACCGAATGTTGTCAAGGTATTCTCAACATTATTTATACTTTTGAGCACAGAATGTTCTAGGGTTCTTTCACTCATAACTTAAGTATTATCAAATGTTACATCGTTTAATTGATTAATATTTTAAATTTTTACTTAATTTAAGCACTTAATGCTGATGTAGTAATCCTTCGGGTCGCAGAACACTTGGACTGCTTCCACGTTTAAGTTGTAATTCTTCAGTTATTAAGGGCTACCTGCCATAATTTTACTTTATTCAATTTATTCATTATTAAATGGACCAGACTTAACGATTAAGTTAAGCAATCTCAGAAGACCCGTGTGGGGGCAGAGATTAAGTAACCTCTTCCAACCTGGGAGTTTAAGTAAATAACCTCTGTGTCTAAAGTCCTTTATATGTTGTATTTTTATTTTTTTTGATATTTTTATTTAGTTCTATGAATTATACTTAACTATAAAATTTCATGGTTTAATAATTTTCTTTTGGGTAGTTTGGTCTTAACTAAAAGTTAAGCAGACATCGCCTTTCAATTTGGAGAGGGTTATAAGCTTATAGGGATTATAAGTTTATTGTTTAGTTTATAATATATGATGTAGTATAGGTGCGGTTATGCACAAGATTTAAGTTAACTATTATTTTATATTTTATTTTTTATGTAAGGTGGAAATTAAGATTTTGCGCAAGCGTCATGCCTGGTACCAAGCTAACGACGGACCGTGCCATACTTTGATACTTTATTAATTTTTTTTTGGGTTACGCATATACATATACAGTGTAAATTTTTCCTTTTATTTCCTCCAACTTTTTTTTGGATTATCTAAGCCATTAGGTAATTAGTTTGTCCATTATAATCGTTGAAATCTAAAGCCGATATATTTAGTAAATATTTTTTTTTCTTTATAAAGGAACATAAGTTGAGGTTTGTCTTTTATTTCTTTCCTCTTTTACTGGGTTTTTGGGGAAATAGGATCATAGTTTGGCCACTATATAGACCCAGTTGGCGCCTACTCATTTGTCTACTATTTCCAGAATTATTGTAAGCTATCCACCCCCTAGCTGCCGTCTGAGCGACGTCGAAGGCCCGAAGGTTGACACCGGAACAGCCGAAACTTGTGTAACCGTAGTAGACAACATTTTTAATTGTAGTTAATACTTTAATAATTTTTTTTTTAAGTTAAAAATTTTGGTGGAATCACCGAGTTCATTTCTTAGGTTACATACTGTTTAAAACCAAGTAACTTTTCTTTGAACCGAGGCATGAACCTTTTGTTGTTGGTAGTTTCTGAGAAAAGGTATATAGGTCCCTAATAAAATGCACACCCTGTACATTTACTCCAACAACAGTGCTCATGTGGCGCCCTTTAGGAAATGCATCGAAACACTTATCTCCATCGCCACATTTTAATTTCGTCCGTCCAAAATCTTTCACTTTATTGGAAAAAATATTTTTTTAAATTTGAACTTTTTTATTATTAATATTTTTTAAAGCAAGTAGTGTCAGATCGCAATATTTAGAGACATTTAGAGCATTACTTACGAATCGCCCTGTAAAATTTTATGCCGATATGTATTGAAACATTTAACAGACTAAGTAAACATAGGAAATATTTCTTCTCTTACCTTAAATTGGCACTTGTTGATAAACACAGAACAGGAATGCATAACTAACTAATTTTGATTTTAATGTCAGTTTATAAAAACTATGAAACTGGCGAATATTATGGGGTGTACCGAAAATCAAACAATCGTCGAGGTATTCACAGTATTCATGATCGCACTTGTTGAATTGTTGAGAAGAATTCCTCGGAATTCCTCCTGACTTCCCCGGAATTCCTCCTGCCTTTTGTGTTATGTTACTATTGCACAAGCATGTCTGATTATATAAGTATCGTTTTGCACAGCACAACTCAAAATTGAATTTGAATAATCTCCGCTAAGCACACTTTGAGAAACACTGACCTAGGAAATACACGAACACGAACAGTGCCAATTCACCAGTTGGACAGCTAACTATTTAATTTCACCATCTAGGTTTGCGTAGATTTGTGTGTATAAATAACTCGAGACGATACATCCTTGTTTATCCTCCTTTCTGTACACCTACATCCTCAGTTACTAATTCACTTATTGTATTGTACCTAAATAATGGTTCTTTTCTTTTTAGAACAAGATTTTAAAAAAACTTATAAAAGATGAACATTTGATTAGAGGAAATTTCACAAAAAGTCGAGGCACTTTAAAACTTTATCCGAAAAGTGATCTTACCAGCTTGGATTATCGTCCGATTATGTTCTGTAAAGCAATTGATAAGACAACTAAATATTGGTACAAACATTTATCTTCGAAAATTAAAGATATTGCGACTTATTACTTTAATTACGGAAAGGAGAGATTGTATCCGTTTTGGTGTAATGTGACTAGAAAAGTTCCAGATGATAAAGTGTTGTTTGGGATTAAACTAGACGTAGAAGATGCTTTCGGGAATATTAATATCCAAAAATTATGCGATGTTATTTCAACTAACAATGGTTTGCTTCAAAAAGAGAAGGAATTTTTAAAAAATCATATAGAAAATCAGTTTGTTACATATAATAAAATTATTTA
>OV651830.1:20787452-20804085 GCA_927349885.1 Psylliodes chrysocephalus
TTATACCTGGTAGGTAATTAACTTAGAAGTCGAATTTCTTACACATTCATTAATTAACTAATTGAATTGATTCCCGTCCCTTTCCTTTCCTGTTAGGCCATGTTAACGTTTGTTTTTGTACATTCCGTTATAAAATTCCGTGAACTATAGTCTATTTTTATGTATGAGAGAGTGCCACTTCTTTTAGTAGACAGTTAAAATATTTTTTGAAGTTATTCCTCGAGTATACACTTATATTTTCACCTAATTAACCTGCTTATAACTTCTAAACAGCTGAAGGTAAAAAAGTGCAATTTTTTCTAAAATGTTTTATTTTTCCACAAGGTATGTTAAGAATATTGTGTCAAACGGGTTATGTAGGTATAAGGGTTTAAACGCTTGACTTTTAAACAACGTTACGTTCATAAATAATAATTTTAATATAAAAACTACTTCTTACCTACAAATCCAAATCAGAATCGAAATCAGAAGATGAACTGTCGTAACCAATATTTACAATGAGTGGCTCGATCATTTCATCAGTAATATTGTCCAACTTCCACATTTTCTCTTCTTCTTTATTCGTATGATTTACTGCCTTTTCCCAGTTTTCAGGCTTCACATTATGTACAGCCTCCAAAAACAACTGTTTAACATCACTCATTTTAAAAGAATTATTTTTTCTTGAAACTTTTCCCTTTATCTGTGCCCATATCAGTTCAATCGGGTTTACTTCGCAATGTTATGGTGGTGATCTAACCACCGACATCCCACGATTTTTTGCAATTTCATCAATTTCATATTTTTTGAATTTCTCTTTATGAAGGGAACACAAATGATACAGTTCTTTTCTCACAGAACCGGGATGGAACTTAATATTCTTTGATTTTAGCCAACTCTGTAAATCTTTTTTTAACCACTTGGTTGTGGGCATTTTTTTTATAAGTCTCGAGTGATAACTTGCATTATCCATTACTATTATACGGTTCTGAGGAAGAAGATCTATAATTTGTTCGAACCACTCTTTAAACACACCAGCATTCATGTCCTCATGGTAGTCACCGGTACGAGTAGATTCAAAAGTCAATAAACCACCTTTAACAAAACCGTTTGAACTACCGATGTGTACTATTATTAGTCTGCGCCCCTTTCCTGATGGTGTATTTAAACCAGTAGATAAATTATTTAAAAAAGCCTGTCTTCGACTTGTAACAGTTTCATCTTGCCAAAATTTATTTGGTTTATGTCCCTCGTTGATCCATGTTTCATCTAAATAAAATATATTTCTTTTTTGGTTTCTCATTTCTTTTATAGTCCTTAGGTAATTTCTTCTCCATACTACAATATCGCTTCTTTCTATGAAAATAGACTTTCTGGAATGCTTTTTCCATAGAAAACTTATTTCTTTTTAAAGTTTCCATAGTGTGCTTCGACTCATTTCAGGCTAATCCTTTTCATCTCGAACCGTGGCAAGAACTTTGTCTACGGTAGGAAATTATTTTCTAAAGAAGAACGCATGCACTTTCCTTCGAAGTCTTTCTTTCAAAAGATTTTCTAATTGAAATTTTGGTTTTCCTGGAGCTTTACGTGCTGTTTGAAACTCGCCACATTTCTCTTCTTTAACAATTAATTCCACTGTGTCATCAACACTTTTACATAAATGTTTGTCTGTAAATGATTTAAAACAATTAAATATTAATGTTTTTTCATTAACTGATAAAGGACCGATTTTTTGTCGTTTACGCGGCCCTTCCAAAGTTTCCATGATCACACTAGAATTCACACTGCACCTTGCCAGTTACAACTAAACGACATTTAGTAAACTGTCAAGAATACACAACTTGGACCTCCTTACTAAATGGAAAACCTATAATCGCATTTTCGGTGAAATTTGTTGGGAAGGTATTTATCTATTTATAATTCGATTACTGTAAGAAATTCTTGGAAATAAAATAAAACAAAATTGGCAAATAGGGACTTATTGAAAATAATCTTAAGATACGGTTATGTAATCTTTAATACACAGGGCTTTTGGCCTGCTCAAATCTTTTTCTATTGTTCTGTACAGCTTATGTTTATAAAGGACCAATAAAAGACCCAAAACTTGTAATAACTCAGGTACATTTATTACAATTTTAGGATATATTTAGATTATTCTGTAAAAATATTTAAAATGACCGTACTAAGTTTTGCAATAGAAATGCTGTTTTATTACTCTCTCATACATAAAAATAGACTATAGTGTATCGTCTGAGTTGCTATTGAAGACAATAACTTCCCGCAGTAGAATGGGCTTATTTGGTAGCCAACTCAGATGATATGTTTTGGATTTGCTATTGAACAGAAGTGAAGCTTAGCTACTTTCGCTGCCGTTTAGTACAAGTCTGTATTTCTTTTGTAAATTTCTTTAGCTCCGCGACTAACGTTCTCTTGGTTTATTTAATTCTGATCCCTGTCCCCACCGTTAGTTAGACTTTTAGTTAATTCCTGACCAAATGAACTGGACACTGAATTTTAAGTTGATCTATAGTGACTATCCCGCATGGTAGAATGGGCTGATTCGGCTTCGCTCCCAGAATCTGGTATATACGAGGTAACATAGCCTCGAGCGGCATCCTCAGGGGTTGCGTCGCCAGGATTTAATTCTTGTGGTCCGTAAGTTTGGGGAGGGCTTGTAAATACAATTATTTAGCTTCAATGTTTATTAACCGAAACAATTGTAACTACCGAACAATATATGTGTCAAATTGAAACCTGGCATTTCATATCCTTGTCGTAAGTTTCTCTTTCAGGTCCTACGTAACTACTGAAATATCGTTGACCCTCTGGAATTTTCTTTCTTCACTGCAGCTACCTGTAGCCCTTCTTGGAACTGGTTCCAATAGGTAAAGTGGAGCAAACCACTCTAAATGAAACTGGCGCCCGAGCATACCCAGTTGGAACGTCACCAGTTGGGAAAACCTCTCACAGTACTTAAAGAATTTAAATATTGTATTTTTTTCTGATTTTGTCCTTGAATCTTAATTTTTGAATTTGTTTGATGACATATTAGATTTGTTAGTTTCTTTAATAATAATTTAAGATTGTTAATCTTTGTATTCAGTGGGTAAATTTGGGTAAATTTTTATACATTTAAGGTTTGGCAATTATTTCCTTTCTCGTTTACTGGGTTTGTGGAGAAATAAGAACATAGTTTGGCCACTGTAGGGACCAAGTCGGCGCCTATAAATTTGTCTGTTTCCGAATTTTTTTTTTAGCTATTCACCCCCTAGTTACCATCTGAGCGACTTCGAAGGCCCGAAGGTTGACACTGGAACAACCGAAAATTATGTAACCAGGTATACAAAATTTTATTGGTAAAGCTATTGTTTAAGTTTGTTTTTAGACAATTTCCTCTTGTAAGTTGTTTAGTACATTTGGGAGGTTACAGAACAATACTTTTAATACAACAGATGCCAAAACCTTGTTATGCTTTTTTATAAGAAATCAATTCCAGTTGAATATCAATTTTAGCTAATATATTAAATAAATAATCTTGTGGTAACTTAAAGGGAAAGGTTTAACGCTCCTAGTTTTTATATATTCTGCTTTTTTACTGATTTAAAAAAATCTTTAAAAAATGATTTTCAGGGAAAATTTTCCGAATTTTATTAGCTATTGTTTAATTTTAATAAAAATTATTTCGCAAAAATATCTAATATTTAAATGTCTAACTATTTATTATATTTGCACCTTCGGTAAGACAAGGGCATAATTACGTTTTATAACAAATCACAATATTAGCCATTGAAAAAATAAATTGCATTCAATATCGTATGGATTCGATAATATCGCTTAGAAGTAATTCCTCTTTGCATGAAAAATGCATTATACTTTTTTGAATAGGGGCATGTTATCCGCAGGACGGAAATACCTCTCATTTTTTTAATAATATTTTTAAGAAAAATTAAATGCACATTTATGCCCTTGTTGTACCAAAATTCAGTTAACTTTGTAATTATGACCGTAATCAAGCTTAATTTATTCAATGATTTTGGAATTGAAATTACTTTCTTTTCGCAAAAATATTTTTATTTCCTTGTAACTAAAAGTAGTGTTAGGCGTATAATATTGAATATACCGAAGAAAACATAATACTAAAATTAAAACATGTTAGGACCGATTTCACCGTTGTGTTAAACGAAGTTTAAAATGACATTTTTACATTAACAATGTCATTTTAATCTCCGTTTAACACAACAGTGGAATCGGTCCTTAAAGACACAAAAAATAATAGACTGATAGAACATTATAGTCCAAGAGCCCACTTCAAATTTCGACCGTCATCTGATAACGAAATGAAATATGCTTTAGAGGCATGTAAAAATATTGTACTTTACGAAACGGCACCTGTGCCTATCACTATCCTGAGCAAAATAGTTAAAACGATGGCACTTCCGGTGTCATAATTAGCGAGAAATGTCGTCATTTGATAACGAGATAAAACTTATGCCATCGGATAGCTATTGATTAATAGAACTTAAAAATGTACTTGTGTTACCTCTTTTCCTGAGCCAAATGCTTGGCACGGCCTATTTATTCAGCCAAAATTCTCGACAAACTTCCGTCATGTGATAACGAGTTAAAACAATATGCATTCGAAGGGGCATAATGTCCCATTCAGGAATATCCGCATGTGCCACGTTTTAACCTGAGCTAAGTTGCTGGCACAGCGTAATTTCCGAGACGCGCCTCTACCAACTAATTTATTTCATTTATACAAAAAATCACATAAGCCATGACAACGAAAATTATTTGTATTGAAAATTACAAACCTAATAATTAATTGTAAACTTATTACTGAAGCCTTGGTTTGTATCATAATTTTAAAGGCTTTTTAATTGACAAAATAATAGGAGGAGATACTCATATTTTATTTTTTTGTATGTTCACTGATAAATCTATATCACGTTGTCCGATTTCTATCATTATTTTTTTGTTAGAAAAGGGGAGACCGAGTTAGTCATATATAAATTTGGTCAACATCTGATGATAGGAACACGAGAAAATAATTAAATTCTTCGAATAACAAAGAAAAGTTTTTAAAATTACTTTTATTAATATACAGGTTTATTATTTAACAGAATATCTTTTCAGGTATTTATTTAGATATATTTTATTACTTTTTATATTTATAAAAAAGTGTAACTACAAATTGAAAATAGAATTCAATACGACGATCATAATACAATTAAACAGCGATCAAATTTATTATGTGTTTGAAAGCCCCATCGATGTTTTTGAAATCTAGTTCAACTATTTTAATGTTATCTAGATATATCTCTGTTATCTCCTAGATACTATTTACTTTTTAGTGTGTTCCTATTTTTTTACGATTGTTTATTAATATCAAAGTTTTTTAAGTTGAATTACCATTAGAGTATTTTGTAAACTTACTGAATTTTTTTACATTTTGATAATTTTAGAAAAAAAGTTGTTTGTGTGTTATTTTGCTTATTATTTTTCCTATTTATTACCTTCCTGTCCACTGTATTACAAACAGTCCATTGAGTTACCTTATTTAATGTCTGTAAAATAAAATTAATTAACTAGAAGTAATAAAACGCACTTGGATATCTTTAATAGCATTAAGAATGTCCTAAAATTATTATATGTAAAATATTTACACTAATGGTTCCATTTTAAAAAAATATAGACTTTATTTTTGAGAAAAAGTAACAAGGTAGACATAAAAGTTGAAAAAAATAAAAAAAAGAAATCTGTCACTATATCATTTTATTACTTTTAATCGCCATGGATTATCGGTGTCTTGAACAAAACTTAAAATATGTACTATTTGTCTTAGACCCGGTAGATATTTTTGACGAGTTTCATAAAAGCAAGATTTATTTTTGTACGCATTGACAAAAAAATTCCAAAAAACTCATTAAATCAAAAAGTGCGCTGTTAATAATAGGTTCCTTGATTTAAAAATATTAGGATTATATTTTAATAATCAAAACATTTATGATATGAAATAATAAAAATCGGTATCGATTTTACCTAAAGAGGTGGTTTTCTGAAAATGACCCACATGCACACGACCATTCATTCACAAACACCCATTACTATTTATTGATGCACATCATTTTTTCTTCCAGTTCGAATGTGAAACGCCAATTGTAACCCCATTCAGCACTAGTAGACGTATTTTGCTATTTATAATCCTTAAAACATATTTTATACTTACATCCATTTTGAACATAGTATTATCGAATTCATCCTTGTAATTCTTTTTCAAAACCATGAACTTGGCTTTGCACTCTGGGTGATAACCAACATTTTCCGCTATTTCAAGGGATAACTTTACATCTTTGTATTTTAATTTTTTACTTTCCTATCTGTATACAGATAAGGAAAGTATAGGAATCATGATTTTTTTCGACCTCCAGTTTTCGACGGATTTTTACGTTTTGGGGTCCCCTGAATCCGTTTTGACTATTTTCGGGATGATGTGTGTGTGTGTGTGTGTGTGTGTGTGTGTGTGTGTGTGTGTGTGTGTGTGTGTGTGTGTGTGTGTGTGTGTGTGTGTGTGTGTGTGTGTGTGTGTGTGTGTGTGTGTGTGTGTGTGTGTGTGTGTGTGTGTGTGTGTGTGTGTGTGTGTGTGTGTGTGTGTGTGTGTGTGTGTGTGTGTGTGTGTGTGTGTGTGTGTGTGTGTGTGTGTGTGTGTGTGTGTGTGTGTGTGTGTGTGTGTGTGTGTGTGTGTGTGTGTGTGTGTGTGTGTGTGTGTGTGTGTGTGTGTGTGTGTGTGTGTGTGTGTGTGTGTGTGTGTGTGTGTGTGTGTGTGTGTGTGTGTGTGTGTGTGTGTGTGTGTGTGTGTGTGTGTGTGTGTGTGTGTGTGTGTGTGTGTGTGTGTGTGTGTGTGTGTGTGTGTGTGTGTGTGTGTGTGTGTGTGTGTGTGTGTGTGTGTGTGTGTGTGTGTGTGTGTGTGTGTGTGTGTGTGTGTGTGTGTGTGTGTGTGTGTGTGTGTGTGTGTGTGTGTGTGTGTGTGTGTGTGTGTGTGTGTGTGTGTGTGTGTGTGTGTGTGTGTGTGTGTGTGTGTGTGTGTGTGTGTGTGTGTGTGTGTGTGTGTGTGTGTGTGTGTGTGTGTGTGTGTGTGTGTGTGTGTGTGTGTGTGTGTGTGTGTGTGTGTGTGTGTGTGTGTGTGTGTGTGTGTGTGTGTGTGTGTGTGTGTGTGTGTGTGTGTGTGTGTGTGTGTGTGTGTGTGTGTGTGTGTGTGTGTGTGTGTGTGTGTGTGTGTGTGTGTGTGTGTGTGTGTGTGTGTGTGTGTGTGTGTGTGTGTGTGTGTGTGTGTGTGTGTGTGTGTGTGTGTGTGTGTGTGTGTGTGTGTGTGTGTGTGTGTGTGTGTGTGTGTGTGTGTGTGTGTGTGTGTGTGTGTGTGTGTGTGTGTGTGTGTGTGTGTGTGTGTGTGTGTGTGTGTGTGTGTGTGTGTGTGTGTGTGTGTGTGTGTGTGTGTGTGTGTGTGTGTGTGTGTGTGTGTGTGTGTGTGTGTGTGTGTGTGTGTGTGTGTGTGTGTGTGTGTGTGTGTGTGTGTGTGTGTGTGTGTGTGTGTGTGTGTGTGTGTGTGTGTGTGTGTGTGTGTGTGTGTGTGTGTGTGTGTGTGTGTGTGTGTGTGTGTGTGTGTGTGTGTGTGTGTGTGTGTGTGTGTGTGTGTGTGTGTGTGTGTGTGTGTTTCTGTATCCACCATAACTCATGAACCGATACAAAGAGAAACACCAAATTTTAAACTTAAGCTTTATTCCAGCCTGCGGTGAACTGATTAGATTTTGGGCAGAGTTGGAACATTTGGTACTTTATTGGTGGTCATTTTTATATTTTATGAAATATATTCGTTATTTATGTTTAAAGAAGAAAATTCTTTAAATAAAAGTTACTTACAATATTATTATCTATAATTTTTGTTATATACAAAATTTTCATAAAATGGTCCGTATTCGAGAAATTTGACAAAATGTAAAAAAATTATTTTTTTATAAAAATTGTTTAAATAAAAGTTGTTTGTAATATAATTCTCTATAATTTTTATTTTGTACATAATTTCTCTAAAATGAACCGTATTCGAGATATTTGAGAAAATGTGTAAATTTCGAATTTTGAAGAAAACTCAAAAACGGATAAAGGAAAAACATTAAATTTTAAATTTAAGTTTTTCTACACCCGTATTATAATAATGCACTTATATGCCCATAATCCGTTTCATAATGATACCCATTATGATACAGATTTTTCATTACGATACAGATTTTTAATCAATAGAAACCTACAATTTTTCAATCAAGCATGCTGTTTGACGTTTGTCCTAGGTTCCTATGTAATTATTTTAGTTGTCAAAACGTATTAAATTTTCGTAGGTAGCTAAACTTCGATAATTATAATATTAAAATGTCTGATATTAGCGATATAGAAGACTCCTCCACACATATCGGAGAAAGCAGAAAATACAGTACAAAATATTTTACCGCAAAAATCTAGGGAAATACCAATACCTGAAGTAATACCATTAATTACAATTTTGTAGAATTTTTTATAGAAATACGAGTAATTACTGTTATTGTGTTCAATACCAATATAAATATAATATTTATAGGTCTTGATTATTTATCGGGTGTAGAAAAAATAGCGTATGCAACTCTCATGTAATGGTTATTAAAACACTCGCATAAACCATACGAAACTCGCCTTTGGCTCGTTTCGTATCCCGGTTAATGCTCGTGTATTAATAACCATCATTACATGATCGTTGCATAATATACTATTTATTTCGGCCTTAGGTGAAATGATTAGATTTTGGACGAAGGCGGAACATTTGGGGGGGGAGGGGGTACTTTATGTGAGGCCGTTTTTAGATTTTATAGAATATATCTGTTATTTATGTTTGGAGAAGAAAATTGTTTAGATAAAAATTACTTACAATAATATTATCTATAATTTTGGTTCCATACAATTTTCTTTTAAAATGGTCCGTTTTCGAGAAATTTGACAAAATGTAATAAAATTCAAATTTTTAGGAAAATTGTTTAAATAAAAGGTATTTGTGATATCGATCTCTATAATTTTTGTTTTTTATATGATTTTTCTAAAATGGACCGTATTGAAAAAATTGAAGGGAAAATGCTAAATTTAAATTTTTCGGTATTTTCGTTTTCAATGAATATCTATAGAAAAATATTTCGAGTTAGATGTATGTGGAAAATGTATATATTTAGTTTATCCTCTAAACATTTATAGAGGTGATGCAATAGGTTGTACAAAATAACCGGAAAACAGCTTATAATAACTAGATAGGAAAGTCATGTGTTGGACACATCAGATTTTTTATTTGACGAAAATGTAACATATTTAAACATTTTTCGAGTACATCGCATAAAAAACATCTATCCATGAATAATAAGAACTATTAACAAAATGAATCAATTAATTTTTAATAATTTCAAGATTTATTTGTTTTCTTAATATTGTGATTTATTTTTACAGGTTGTCATAGAAACGTCAAGAAAACTGCCTACTATGATTATAGTTTAAAAGATAAAATTTAATATTTCAGGTATAAAAATTAATGCTGTACCTATTTAATTATATTTTACAATAGTTTACTTGTTTAGACGGATCAAAATAGTAATCAAATTTATCTAAATAAATACCTATTAAGTTATTTTGGTAAATAATAAACCTGTATATTGATAATTATTAACAAGTTATAAAAGTAATTTAAAAAAAAAACTCCTAAATCGTACAGTTGCCTTTGCAAATTAAAGTGTTTGATAATTTTCTCGTGTATCCCATCATCAGACCTTGACCAAATTTATATGTGACCACCACTGAGGTACCCTCTTTCTAACAAAAAAAGAATCAAGGAAATCAAACAAAGTGGTATAGAATTATCGCTGAACGTACATAAAAAAATTACATTCCAACGATTTGAGAACTTTCTTCTTATTTTTAAGTATGTAAAAAGTATATAAAATTGGAATACAAATCGAGAATTCACTAATAGGTTCAAAATTAATTATTAGGATTGTAATTTTCAATACAAATAATTTTCGTTGTTATGGCTTATGTGATTTTTTGTATATATGAAATAAATTAGTTGGGCGAGGCGCGTCTCAGAAATTACGCTGTGCCAGCAACTTAGCTCGAGAATTTTGGTTGAATAAATAGGCCGTGCCAAGCATTTGGCTCAGGAAAAGAGGTGGCACAGGTACATTTTCTATTAATCAATAGCTATCCGACGGCATAAGTCTTATCTCGTTATCAAATGACGACATTTATCGCTAATTATGACACCGGAAGTGCCATTGTTTTAACTATTTTGCTCAGGATAGTGATAGGCACAGGTGCCCTTTGGTAAAGTACAATATTTTTACATGCCTCTGAAGCATATTTCATTTCGTTATCAGATGACGGTCGAAATTTGCAGTGGGCTCTCCTACTATTAGGTATGTAAGTAACACAATGAGGAACGTACCTAAACACAAGATAGTTGATAGTTTGTTATTAAAGTTGCAAAAACTAATAATATTATAACTAAAGGTATACATTTTCAAACAGTTTTTGATTATTATGATAATAGTTACTTAAAATTGCAATTAAAATAAGGTATTATAAAATGGTGCATAGAAGTTTGAAACTATATCAGAAGCAATCAATTGACGGATGTCTTCTTTTTTTTGGTTAGGAATTGGTAACTTTTCGGTGTATAGCATCTTTAAAACAATATTATTATTTTTTTTTTCTATTACCCATTTACCCGTACGGCTTTTTTAATATTTGCATCTGCATCAGCTTTATTTTGGGTATGGCTCCTAATAAGAAATTTGTGTGTGATGGACTTTATAGGCAATGTATTGACAGCATAATAATACATTCCAAAAAGAACCTAAAATTTAAAAAAATGATGTAAAATATTTTTCATCTAAAATATAAGCAATATTTTTTAGTTTCATTAGAATAGAATATCCTGAAAATATTGAAAACCACTCACTTATTTTTCTGCTGTCCGCTGCAGATATCGGAATAAAATATTAAATACATATCGGGTTGCTGGTAAGAAAGTTCTTCCAAAAACGTGTAAAGGCACGTTCCTATTTTTATTATTTCATTAGCTTGTAAATCGAATATAGCTATTATAAGTATCAAACGGGTATTGGAATAATAAAGTCATATTTGTATTTTAAGACTACAAAATTGTAAAAATATTGAAAGTACAAAGTCACAACTGTTTAAACGTCCTTGTTCCTCCAAATGTGTGCCCATAAAATAGTCATATGTGTAGTAAATGTGACTTTGTCTCTCAAAAAACAAAAGTAAAGAAAAGGCATATTTACCTTTACGACTTTAACGCTCCAATACAATCACTTCACTCGCGGGCGACGCGGCAACTGACCAAAGATATTTTGTCGCGCCAAATTGCATAGAGATATGCACCAATAAGACAAAGGCACTGCTGCCTTCTGGCGACATATTACCTGAATTCAACAGATGTCTTTGTTCCTCCAAGTGAAAGGGTGTTTTTAAAGCATTTTGGCATACTTAACTGACTTTTCGAATTTTTGACAATTGTGCCCTTGTCTTACCGAAGGTGCGAATATGTTATTGCGATACTTAAATGTTACATTAAATATTAAAAATTACGTCAGGATGTTAATGCTTGAATAGTATTTTCTTCAGATATTTGTATCCTTTTATTGTGAGGAATTAAGATGAATGTGGCACTTATTAGTCTGGCTTTAATTTATAAAATGATTAAAGCACGCAATCCTTCTTACCATGTCAAGGTTACATCCCTAGAGAATGAAAAAAGGCAAATATCTTGTTCCTTTCCAAAATGAATTGGGAATAAAGAAAGATTGTCTCTAACCCAAAGAATACAGAGAAAATATTAATTTTTTTGCTAAAAATTTATTACAAAATTCCTTTAAAAGAACTGCATCATTTAGAAAGCTTCTGGTTTTGACTGAAATATTTGATGAAAGAAATAACACTGTGTTTGATCAACCATTAATTTTAAAGGGAACGTTTCGTTAAAATCAGAGGTTGGTGTGCAAAGAGCGCTGTTTTTTATTCAGAATTTTTCTATATATTTTAAGCGTAGGTACGTACCACTGTTTGTTTTTATTAACAAATTGCCTTTTTACCGTTTTAACCAGAATATTTAATATTCCCTGTCAGTTGATTTAACTTTGTTTGGGAAAATAAATGAAAACACGGGAAAAAGTAAATTCTTTACTGGCTCCATTATCAGCTATTTTTCACTAGGATGAATACATTTATTGATGTGTGTAGACACTTTGTTCATCTGATCGATTATCTAAATAAATTCAACAAATATTATAAACATATTATTATAGTAGGTATTTATAAAGGACGCTAGACCGATTATTATTGGGAAATCTTAACATTTTGTAATTATAACAAAAATATAAGTTTTAAAGAATCATGATGATAATTATTAATAAAGATAAACAGTCATTATTTTATCATCAATAGGAATAGCATCAGTAAAATTAAAAAATTACAATAAACACACTTTCGTAATAACATTTTTATTCTTAAGATATAAGTGGTGCGAATAGTATCGACAATTTTTTGAAATTTTACTAAACATGGTTTTTAAACATGTGTCAGTAATTATTATCAAAAAAAAGTTAAAATTAAAATAAAGTCTGTTGCTGCAACTGAAGGATAATGGAAGGGCCCTAACAGCAACTTGTGCACAAGAATAAATAATAACCAGAAGCATATCTCTCATTTAATTCCTTTGTAGTTGATGCCGACGAGCTATGACCTCGTCTTTTAGTTATTACTTGTATTCCATAGGCGCACCGAAAAAAAGATCAGGAAAATAAAAAAAATATTGGGTATTTATTGATTTATTTTATAAGTATATACTGTTATGAATATGAGAATTTAGATGTATAATTTATTTGTAATACCCAGTATAGCTAGCTCAGCAATTATATATTTTATAATGAAAACTTATATTTGAATTAGAATTTTGGGTTGGGTTCACTCGCTTATATTTCTTACTATCAATAATTTAGATAATCAAAAGAAAGGAAAAATAAAAAAAAAATAAAAATAAACTCACCTATAAAATTTTTAATTCCAAATATTAATTTACCTCTATCCTCTCTATGTTTGGTTTGCTCACAAATATTCTAAAAATATTAATTTAGAATATTAACTTTCTTATCTACTTCTTCTTCTCAGCCTTGTCTGCCCGTTTAGTCTGCCCGTTCTTCTCAAAATATTTATGCTCCCACCATTCTGCCTCCTGCCTTATTACTGCTATCTCGCCTTACTAGTTTTCGTTTACTCTTCTTAATTTAAATAAAAATTTTCTTTTAGCTTATTTTTTTATGTTCTTTATTTAATTCTCCTTTTCATTAACAACATATTTCCATTTCTCTTATCTATTACATAAATCAACAATCTACTATATAAAATCCTTCCTGGCAATCTTACAAAATTCCCGTTGACAATTCCTCCTGACAATCCATAATTAATTTCTAAAAACTTCCCAATTGACTTTTCCCCGAAACATTGATTTTCATTTCTATTTTCAAAACCAAACATAGAGTGTTTAATTTTTAATTAACCAAATTCCGTCATAAATTCCCCAAAATTTTGTATTTAAACTAATTTATTTCCAAATAAATTATTAAATACCAAATTTTCAAATGACCAAAATTTTTCTTTTCCCCCATTTTATTCAAATTATTGATACCTAACATTCCATATTCACTCATAATCCCATTCTTACAACAACAAAAATAACAATAGCAAATTAAAACAAAATTCAATTCAATTAATTTCAAATTAAAATTATTCAACTCCTTGCAACAAATAATGAAATAAAATAAAATTTAGCATTTTTAACAGAATCATAATTAACACAATATAACATCACAATCTTTTTAATTCCATTTCAAAACAAATTCAATATAACACAATATAAAATTCAAATTAATTAACTCCATTTTAACACCAATTAGAACTATAATATACAATTACATGAGATGGCTAACTTTACTTATTTAAAATTATATATTTCATATCAAATGCCTCACCAAAATATATTTTACCCTACATACCAAAATGTATCCCATCCCTCTGAATTTGTAGTCAAAATTTTATCATACATTATTTCATATTTTATTCCTATTCATAAAATTTAAATACACTTTTCATATTAAAAATTCCCCTTAATTTTCCAGTTCCTGGACATTTCCCATATCTACTTTATTTGACCTTGTCATATTTACTTGTCTTATATTTTCATCCTCTCTACCTTCCCTTACATTATTTCGATTACCTATAGTCCGATTATTATACTCCCTATTTTGTCTCCAATTTTCCCTATCTCTATCCTGTCCTCGATCCCATCTATTTTGTTGCCACTGATTCTTTCTATTCTCATAATAATCATTATTTCTCCGATCAAATCTCCGACCATTTTGTCTATTGTCCCAATTATGACTATTATAGCCTTGATTTCCACTATATCTATCATCACCTCCTCCAGTATTACCATTTCCGAAATTTCTACACTGATATCTAAAATTATTCCCCTGAAACTGACTACTATAACTCCCATTGTTAGCAACACTCCTCTCCAATCGCTGTAAATAACTAGATAAACTTTCCAATTTTTTAATATTATGTAACGCTATCGTCTCTGCCATTTCCTGATTGAACTACCTTGCTATGGATAACACTATCACCTCCTCCCGCATATTAGGTTCAAGATACTGAGCTGTATTATATAGTTGCATCGCATACATATTGAAATTCTTACTTCTGTTATAATTAAACTTTCCAAAATACAATCTTTCCCGAAAACTAGCTTGCTGAATCACCTCCCAAAAATAACTTAAAAATCTAACCTCAAATTCCTGCATAATGTTAATTTTATTCTCTTCATTGCAATACCACAACAGAGGAAGACCAGTTGGCATATTTCTAATAACTAATTTTTTTTCTACTAAATCCCTGACATTTTTTACCTTGTTTTGAACTATTGTAACAAAAACTTTAGGATGGATGTTATTTATGTTTCCATCAAACTTAATTCCCCCATCAATGTAGTTGGGTACTACAGTTAAACCTTCTCTTGAATTTTGTCTTAAATTTTCCTCTATTCTTAAAATGTCCTATGTTGTGTTTTGCATTTTCCTATTCATCTCCTCTATTTCCCTCCTAAAATTTGTTTAACCTATCTCATATCTTTTAGTACAACTTATTGATTGTTCCTCTACTATCCCGTTAAATTTTTCTATCTCCTTATCAATATTTTCTTTCAAATTATGTATGACCTCATCATGTACCTGTCCCTGTAAGTTAATGTTTCCAATTTCCCTATTCAACATATCAGTCTGTTTAGTCACCTCTATTTGAATCTCCCCTAGCAAATTTTCCTCAATATTTCTTTTTAACTCACTAACCTTTTCTTTTACATCTTTTCCTATATCCAACCTAATATTAACCCCTTTTTGCTCTATTTCTGCCCGTAACTTTTTATTTTACTCCTTAACCTCTTCTCTCACCTGTGTAATCTGAATTCTAAACTCCTCATTCTCTTGCCTAATTTTTTTCATTTCTGTTAAACTTTCTATTTTTACTTCATCTATTTTTCTTTCCAAATTTTCCCTCATATCATTCATATTCCCCTTAATATTTTCATTAATAAAAATCAGCTGCTGCATAATCTCAAACATTCCCACCTGTGGTCTCACTTGCAGTCCCTGACTACTAATACCTTCTCCTTCTCTCTCGCCCTGCCCTTCACTTTTCAATTCTTCCCCATTACTCCTTACTGTACGATCCAGCTCCTCTCTCAAATCTCCAAAACTCTCATCCCTATCGACAACCTGTTCCTGGTTTGATCTCCCCTGTTCTATGCACTGAATTGCACAATCCCCTGATACGAAACTCCTATCATAATCTACTTGTACTATCTGACTATTTCCACCTAACGTCTCCTCATCACTACCTGCTTCACCATCTCCTTGCCATCTCTTAAAGTCATCCTACTTGCGATGTTTCCCTACTAATGACAAAACCTGTATTATATTTATTATTAAAATAATTTGATATGGCAAATTATTAGAAGAAAGTTCTAAAAATCACTATATATTTTGCTCGCCCTACGTTGATGCGCCAATTGATATTAATATGAGAATTTAGATGTATAATTTATTTGTAATACCCAGTATAGCTAGCTCAGCAATTATATATTTTATAATGAAAACTTATATTAATTTTGGGTTGGGTTCACTCACTTATATTTCTTACTATCAATAATTTAGATAACCAAAAGAAAGGAAAAATAAAAAAAAAACAAAAATAAACTCACCTATAAAATTTTCAATTCCAAATATTAATTTACCTCTATCCTCTCTATGTTTGGTTTGCTCAAAAATATTCTAATTTTGATTCTAAAAAAAAATAATAACAAAAATAATAATTTAGAATATTATCTTTCTTATCTACTTCTTCTACTGAGCCTTGTCTGCCCGTTTAGTCTGCCCGTTCTTCTCAAAATATTTATGCTCCCACCATTCTGCCTCCTGCCTTATTACTGCTATCTCGCCTTACTAGTTTTCGTTTACTCTTC
>OV651830.1:20804585-20853582 GCA_927349885.1 Psylliodes chrysocephalus
CAATGGGAGGAGAATTCTCCGCTTTGCGGAGAATTTAAGAAGGTTCGGAAAATTTGGCGGAGAATAAAATTTTTCGGAGAATTTGCCCGGTTGGCGTTGACAGTTGACTTGTGACTGGTGAATTTTTGAGAGTGGAGAATCTCGTGTATTTTCGGCATTTTTCGCGTTGATCAGAGGCGCAGAACAGTGTTTTGTCATGGGTTAAAACTATTTTTTGGTCCTGCACCAATCTTCAAAAGTCTGATCCACTGACTCCGCATGCGCATTAGTATCTAGATGATCTAGCATAAGAAATAGATTTCCATAGGTTTGTTTCTGCTCCATGCCGGATGGGGAACGAATTATAAACGCTTCTAGTCACTGTCCTGAGCAGAGCGGAGAATCTCAAGTGAATTCGGAGAATTTGGTTATCTGGCAGGGGAGAATCGAGGAGAAGCTTGTAGCAACACTGGATTTGACTATTCAGTGGGGTCGTCGCTGCTATGAAGGATGTACGTCAAATTTTATCCTGTTTACTGTCATATTTGTCCATAATGAGTGCAATTCTGTAGTCGTTCATGCCCCTGCTCACGCCAATTTCCCCGAAAATCACAGAGATCAATGAAATCCATGTTCATCTGAGAAAAAGCACTTCCGCAGTCGCATAAACATCCACAGAAGCATTGTATAATGTGTTTTAACGAATGTTACTGATTTTACTGTGTTGTATGTTATGATTTTAGTTCAGAAGTTTGAAGTTAATGTCCACGTCCGTCATGAACGCGTTGTAAGTTTCTATTATCTCTCTTCCCGATGTGAAATTAATAAGTTTGGCGTTCAGTGCTCTGACTGCTCTGGTTAATTCACCTATATTTACCAACCGATTTAGAGTTGCAAATTCATCATTTAGGACCGCGAAATCGTCCATGGATCCGCCGGGGGTTGTTTGTCTTGGTATTTCAGATTTTATGGGGAGGTTTCTACGTTGCCTTTTTTCCGGTAGTGCTGGAAAATCTTCGGTTTTTTCTTGCACTTGACTCCTTGCCTCCCATTGGTTGATACTGGGCTGGGGGGCGGGTACATATTTGGTACTTGATTTTGGCCTTCTTTCCATTAGTCTTTCTAGTTTTGTGACATAGTTGGTACATTTTGAGTAGTTTGCGGGGTGATCAACCCCACAGTTTGCACACGTAGCTGGCGTGTCCATTGTTTGGTGCACTTTCGGGTGTGGTGATCACCTGCGCACATAAGACATCGTGGAGGCCGGCCAGAATTTGGCGTGGCATGTCCCCACTGCTGACAGTTGTGACATTGTATAATTAGCTTTGTCTATTTTCGGAGCTCCCACGTCACCCTTGTGTACAGCACTCGTCGTGTATTTTTGTTTAAGTAATCTAGCGTTATTGCCGGGTCAGTAATCACTATCTTTTGCCAACCCTCTGAGTACAAAAGCGTGTGTTTTGTCGTCCCTTGAGGTGTAGGTGTGGTGTGGCATTTTTTCGGCTTTGATATTATTCATTAGCCTTGCGTGGTCTTCTTTGTTGTCTACAAAAATTATGGTCGTATAGTTTGTATGCTTGATACTAAACTCTCCCTTTACTAGTGCCTTTAGATCTTTGATTAGATTGTTCTGGTTCGCTATTTTCCCATCTATTACTATGTGGGGCATTGTATCTTTATTTTTGTTTACTCTCATATCAGTGGGTTTGGCTGAGTGAGTAGTCTTCCATGATGAGGGATTTAAATTTCTGTCCTTTTTTCCTCTTCTTGACAATTCCAATGTCATCATCTCCTTCAGAGCCGGATTCATCCGTTAGGGGTTGAAACTGATTCCTTGTGGGAGTGATTGTCATTTTGGATTTTTCGAGGATTAGCTTCTCAAAGTTTTTACTGAATTTCTTAGGTGTTTGGAATGGAGTATCTGTGTCATTCTTTTTGTTTATATCTTCTGCTTCTGTTTCCATTTCATCTTGCTTAGACCTTGGCTCAAATAAGCTGTTAGGCGAATGAGGGAGATTGGAATATCTGTTCGCATATTCATTTCTTTGTCTTTGTTCTTCGTCTGATGTGTGATTATTTGGGTCATATTCGTGAATGTTTTTTGCAATACTTATAGGGACATCATTTAGATTAACATTAATTCTAAGTCTGGGGTCACTATTTATTCTCGTTCTTCTGATTGCTCCTGTCGACGTTTGACTTTGTGTGTCTGAGAGTGTAGATATTGGCCCTTGAGGGAGGCTACTCAATTCAATCCTCTTTTGAGCGTGATCTACACTTTCAGTTGGTAGATTTGGTGGTTTTGGGGGGATGTTAACTCCTTGAGCGGTGTTGCCGAAGTCCAATGCTTTTTATACCACATTTTTAGGTAATGGAAGACTTTTGAAAACTATGGTTGAGCCTTGTGAGAGCGAATTTGATGCAGATGGTGCTGTTCCTGGGGGATATTCGCCTGGTTCGAGCTATTTATTTTGATGATCAGTGGTGTCCATTTTTTCTGAATCACCAGAGCTTTCAAGCACGTTTAATAGTCTCTGAACCGAATTCTCATGTTTGTTTTGTTCCTGTTGGCTATCTTGACTGTCTAGGAATTCCTCTAATTCCTCAGAATTAGCCACGGACGTCTTGCGAGTTGTTTTAACACCTTCAGATGTGTTAGTTGTGTTTACTTCCACTGTTACAAGTGTTTGGGGGGTTACTTGAAGGTGACTCCCCAGAAATTTTTGCCTGAGGGGCGGGCCTCTAGCACCTTTTTCTCAGGATTTATAATTGGGCAAAGAGCGTCAAAAATATTGGTACTCACATATGTTTATCCAGTTCTTTTAATTTTGGCTTTTGTGGTTTTTGGTGAGTTTAGCCTCAAGATTTTGTTGCATTGTGTCTGTGATAGCAGGCATCTGTTTTTCAGCCGTTTTGTATACTCCGTAACGAATCCAGAAGCTATGGGAGGCCCTTCGGGCTCCGACATTCACGGTTAACTACCGCAGTTATGGCTACTTACACCTGGCGTGAGGGAAATCTTAGAACAAGAAAAATTTTATTATGACTGTCAACTGTCACTGATAACAACGGATAAAAATAACGTAGCCTGTGAGGCCAACTGTACCTAGACAAAGTTCTAGGTCTCCATTCTTCATTTATGGGATTTTCTTAAAACATGTATACCTAATTTTTAATGCAATGCAATTTATCCTAAACTCAAATTACATACGAGATTTTTTCTACGATTATACGATGTTATTTAATTTAAATTTTACTTTATTGTTTATTTGGCAATCACTGCTAGCGTAACATATATTAAGTGTATGTTGAGTTGCCTACTTATGTACAGATTAAAAACGGGCTAACAAATTTTTAATAATTTTAATTATCGTTTAATTATTAATGGATTAAAATATTAAAATAAGATTTGAATGTGAAAAATCCTAATTTCTTTAATGATAGTAGAAAAAGTAGTTTATTGAGCCCCTTCTTAATCTTTTGATTCCTAGCTAAAAAATTATACAGGGTAGCCCATCGAGAACGTACCACAAGGCACTATAGGGTGAAAAAGAACTTTTCGGTGAAATCCAAAAACACATCGAGTTTGTTTGTCAAGAGGGCACCTTTTGACGTAAAAAGCATTGTAAAACCTTAAACCCTCTCAGTAGGGGTGTCATCCTCCAAATTTTTTTTCAAAGTAGAAGGGGAATCAAGTGTTACTTCATTAAAACGGTCTTGTTATTCTCTATAGTTTAGAAAATTATGGAGCCTTGAAAGTTGAATAATATTGTGTGACGAAAAAACCAAATTTTGTCCGATAATACATACATAGGCGTAGAACTTGATTTTTTAAATAATTGCACCTTTAAAAATTCTACGCCAATGGAAGAAAAGGAGTTTGAGTATGAAATTTAGATTTCGCAACTCATTTACTTTAAAAAAGGTACTCTTGATTAGACTCGATTACTCTCATGGTTTTCGCTAAATTTCTGTTTTAATAATTTAGAGTGTATAGGTTTCACAAAAATATTTATTTACAACATAATCAAAATAGAGATTTTACAAAAATTGTTCAAAATGTTTACCATTTTCATGCATACAAAGATTTAAACGTCGAAGAAAATTAAAATGTATCCTTTTCATAACTTCTTCATCACCTCTAAGAGGCATCTTGAATACGTTGCCAGAGTTGTTCCTCATTTTCTACAGATTCCCTGTAAACTGTGGATTTCAGATGTCCATATAAAAAGTAATCCATCGGTGTTAGGTCTGGGGAATGTGGTGACCAGTTTACAGGTGCGTCATTACCTCTGCCTATCCATTTGTGTGGATATTGTTCATTCAAGTGGTTTCTAACGTTTAAAGAAAAATGTGGTGGAGCTCCATCTTGCATAAACCACATATCTCTCCGAAGTTAGAGAGGTAAATCGTCTAACAATTCTGGCAACGTATTTTGTAGAAAATCCAAATAATTTTCTCCAGTTAATCTTCGTGGAAGTATGACAGGACCAACAATGAAATTACCAATTATTCCAGCCCACACATTAGTTCATTATGGGTATTAGTAATACCTCTTCTTGTAAAACCCGTTTCATCGGTAAAGAGAACCTTCTTGACAAAGTTTGGATCTTTTTCTCTTTGCATATTAACAAATCGACAAAAACCCAAACAAATTTGAGGATCATGGACTAATAATTCTTGTACAGGCTTCTTATGGTATGGATATTGCAATTGTTTTCTAAGCACTTTATCAACGACATCTTTACTTACTCCTAGTTCCCTTCCAATTCGTCTGGTGCTTAATTCTGGATCTTCTTCAACACGTTCTAAAATGTCTTCTTTAACTTCAGGAATCCTTGCAAAACGTTCTCTTCCATTATCAACAGTGTTGGGAGCAAAGGAACCGGTCTCCCGAAGACGTCTCTCAACAGCAGCAAAAGTTGGGTGGCTAGGTACACGACGATTCGGAAACCTTTCAGAGTACACCCTGACACTCTCTCGAGCATTTCCTTCACAAAATCCTAATGTCAGTAACATATCGGTATATTCTGCATTGGTATATTGTACAGCCATATTAATAAACCACGCATTTGTTTTTTTAATTATTGAGTCAGTTAACAAGAGATTAGGTGTTAAAACTTGACAATATTTTTATTTAGATGAGACTATGGAAACCAACAATAAATGTTTTTGTATACGTATTGCAGGCAAATAATTAATATTCCTCAAAAAATCGCACATGGCAAGAATCGAGTATTTTTGTTAAAAGTCTCGATTAGAGGTGTTGAAGAAGATATGAAAAAATACATTTTTATGTTTTTCATCGTATAAAATTTTGTCCGATAATAATACATAGGCGTAGAACTTGATTTTTTAAATAATTGTACCTTTAAAAATTCTACGCCAATGGCGAAAAAGGGGTTTGAGTATGAAATTTGGATTGGGTACTCATTTACTACAAAAAAGTACCCTTGATAACACTCGATTTACTATCATGGTTTTGACAATGTTTGTATTTTAATAATTATTGTTTATGTTCTAAAATTACTAAAATGCAAATTTCGTCAAAACCATGAGAGTAATCGAGTCTTATCAAGAGTACCTTTTTTAAAGTAAATGAGTTGTGCAATCTAAATTTCATACTCCAAACTATTTTCTTCCATTTATAGTTTTTAGTATAACAGATACTAAAAACGGTTTTTTATGTTCTATTCGATTGTATGTAACGCAAGCTCTATTTTGTGGGTTTGAGCCTTATTTCAAGTTTATCAGACTGTATTTCTTATAAGAAAATGAAACGAAAAAATAAACTACACTCATCCTCTTTTTAAAGTAAGATATGTGATCTTATGCTCAACGTCTGATTCTAAAGTCTGTATATCTTTCTTTAGAGAGATTATAGAAAAAGAAAATGAACATTTACCATTTACCTACTTGCCACAGGCGTGCGTTTTAATGGGTGGTATTAAGACAAAAAAGAAAAATGTAAATAATCTACTTTAATCATATCCTTTAAAACAAAATGTAATTCTTCGATATACTTATATGATTACAATCGTTGAAAATACGGAAAAATACACGTTGGCTAAACCATTTAAGAAACAATAATAACATTTAGAACGAAATCAGCAAACGAGCGTTTCTAAAAACATAAAAAACAAACCCAAATTGCAATGATCATCGTAAAATTCGCAATGCATATTTAAGCGCTAGTATCAGTTTGACCCTTGAAACATAAAAACGTTATTACTGGCCATCCCACTTTTGTGTCAGTGATAAGCGGATTCATCAATCAACCCAAATACGTAGATAAGAACGGGAAAAACCAACGATACAGTAGCTGACCATAATGTATCAAATTTGCGAATTACAATTTTGGAAATTAATCAAAATATCTCAAATATTTATGGTGCTGTAGCATAAACAAAGATATTATACATGTCATTTAGACTAGGAATATTTAAAATAACAAAATAAGTTAGTTGAGGGTTAAAAAAGAGAAAATAAACAGTAGAACATTAGCATTAAAGCTCTGTATTAAGTAATTGACTTTTGAATAATAAAAATCTGATGTGTCCAACACATGACTTTCCTATCTAGTTATTACAGGCTTTTTCCGGTTATTTTGTACAACCTATTGCATCACCTCCATAAATGTTTAGAGGATAAAATAAATATATACATTTTCCACATACATCTACCTCGAAACATTTTTCTATAGATATTCATTGAAAATGAAAATACTGAAAAATTTAAATTTAGCACTTTTCCTACAATTTTTCCATTACGGTCCATTTTAAAAAAATCATGTATAAACAAAAATTATAGAGATCGATATCGCAAACAACTTTTATTTCAACAATTTTCATAAAAATCGGAATTTTGTCAAATTTCTCGAATACGGACCATTTCAGGAAATTTTGACATAAAACAAAAATTATAGATAATAATATTAGAAATAACTTTTATTTGAACAATTTTCTTTTCCAAACGTAAATAACAGATATATTCCATAAAATATAAAAACGGCCTCCCATAAAGTACCCCCCCCCCCCAGATGTTCCGACTTTGTCCAAAATCTAATCATTTCACGTCAGGCCGAAATAAAACTTAAGTTTAAAATTTAAAATTTTTTTCAAACAATTATAGATATTGTGCTGATAAGTGAGGCGGGGCAATAATTTTTGATATCAGATTTGCTACCCGATTTGTATATGGGATGATATAAGAAAGTTTCTGTGTTGATTGGTTTATTAAAAATATGAAAAAGCAGGTAATTTCTTAGTAGGATGGAAGGAATAATGTAAGGATCTGTCTCTCTTTTGTATCAAGGTTTGACAGTGTATCGTAAATGGTCGAAATTGGAATGTAGTATAAGGAAACATTTGTTCAGATTAATTATTTTACCTTTACTTCTACTGTAAATAAAATCTTTTATAACTTCTGAAAAGTCGTATTAGTTTTTTATTACATTGACATTGTTGATTTTTAATAATATAATTAATATAATATAACAAAAACCGCATAGGGTGGTCAAAAATTTACCACATTCTGATTTTTTGACAACATTGTATTAATTTTTCTTTAGCACCATCGAGTAGCCCTTAAAAAATTAGGATCGGAAGATGTAAGCCGTTTTGCCAAATATTCAGCAGTTTTCACAAAACATTGACCTAAAGTTGAAAAATAGGTCATTTTAACACCCTATCTCTGTAAATATTTAATTTAGACCGCAAGTATGTGGTATCTGCGAAATCAGCTCATCAGCTCTTCAATGAGAATTCAAAAATACGAAAATATATAGGGTGTTCCATTTAAAAAATAGTAACTTTGATGTGGCACACTTTTCTGGAACACCCTGTATATTTCAAAATAATTTTAAAACTTAGTGTTAAATGACATGTATGCCATATTAAGATACATATGTATACTGTATATACAAAAAATTACAATTTACAAAGTTTATCGTCAATTTTTTTAATTTTTGATGAAGGAGAAGATTAAATAATGATTATATTAAAAAATACTATTCTACTATTGAAATTGTTTATGTCAATATGTTCATAAAATTAAAAGTAAAAGTTAAAAGTATTTGTTTCTAACATGCGAATATAATAAACACACATACATAAATATCTATTATTCCTGTATTCATCAGTCAAAATAAAAATTTATATGGGTTAAAATAAGAATTAATATACCTACCTACATTAAATTGATTATTAATTTGTTTGAAATTAAATTAAGTTTCAATTTTCAATAATATTTATTATGCCAAAAATCAAAAATAAAAAATCTTAAGAATGGTTACTTATTATATTAAATTTCACTGAATAATAACAAAAATGAAAATAGAATATAAATAAAATTGCTAATAATACTAATTAATTACAATTACTTACCATCTTTTATAGGCACAGTTTTAACTTTTCACGATCGCATTACATAAGATACAATACAAATACAATATCAGTTATCAATTATCAAAATCAGAAATAGAAATCAAATCAGTTAAGTAAATAAATTTTATTTATGTTATTGAGATGAAGAAAACAATAGTAATGCAGATGCATTTTGATGAACCTTTTCTTTTATATTATTTTTAATGTAGGTAGGGGTAGCCGACAAAGTAAACATTACCATTTTAAAATGATGAAAAATAATAATTTTCTCATATTTTGTCCACCGCACCATTTGATGCGGCCGCCTAACGAACGCTATCAAAGCGTCGGCACTCGGCAGTCGCCTGTTTTTGACTTTGATCATTACTACCGACTACCGCCGGCCGGTCGTTTGTGGTTTGTGGATAAGTGAAGTGGGTAATTAAATCGTCATATATTGCCGCGGCCGGCTGCCGCCCCTTGTTTGTTAAGGACCACGTTCCACATTTTAAAACAGACATTTTTTTTACAATAAAGTTACCCCCTTACTTTTTTGCCAGTCTAGTCGGTGCGCGCTTTCGGCAAGAAAGGACCATTGCTGTGGCGGCCTACGGCCGCCCTAAATTTTGGCCGCCTGTGTGCATTGCACACATTGCACCCATGGACGGCACGCCCCTGATAATACTCTAACAGCTATTAAAACACCACTGTATTCATTTGTAGCACTTTGTTGTATAGGTAATTTTTCCTCAATGGACTTATTTTGATCTCAAAAATATACAGTAACTCTACGTACACGTAATTTTGGGACACCCTGTATTTTATTTTTATTTTAAAGGACGGTCGCTTTATTACAGTTTTTGATATACAATTTAAGTATGAAATTTAATTATTTCGCTCATTAATTATACTTATTATTTACAGGTACACTACAAAATGCTACATCCAACCAAAAACGGTTCCATATTGGTACACTGAGAGTGTACTTTTATATATAAATTCAACACGAAGAAATTATGAAGAAAAAGTCTTCTTTAAAGTAAGTAATTATTCACTTTTTTTGGGGACTATGTAATTTTTTAAATAACTGATAAAACCACTACTTTAAAATGCAAACTAATTTTAATAAAAAAATTATATTTATTAAATTCGCAAATACTATTTTTTTCAGTGTAGTAATATAATGTTGGTAACAATGTTAAATCTAGTTAGTTTTTAGACCAAAATATATGTAAGTTGGTAACAATAGTTGTACTAGAACAAGGTGGCATATAAGCAAAGCACCAACTACAAGTGTTGATAAAAAACTGTTTCTTTTATATATCTTTTAAAGTTCTTTTTTAAATAAAAGTATTCCAAAACGATTTTGCTTAATCCACAACACCTCATATAGAGGGTGTTTCATTGGTAAAGAGACTATCTTTAACCATGGATGGAGACCACCGAGGTGCTTCCAAATAACCCATACTTAATGGGTCTTTCGACCTTTATAGCTGAGATACAAGGTGTTTTATCAATTTGGCCTATTTCTTTCCAGACTCATAACTTATTAACCACCCTGTATATGTTTTTGAAATTTGGCGTACTTATTCACAGTAACTTACCAAATCTAAAAAGGTATGAACAAGAAACGTAATCCAGGTCCGTCTTTACAAAAAATTAATAAATTCGTCCATCCTTAAAACAACATCCTGTATGTCTGAATTTGAAATTTTTGTTTTCATATTTGAAAAGAGCACAAAAAACTGAATCCAATAATGTACATTTTATTTTTGCGCAGATGATTTTACTACTGAAATTATAAGTCCAAATTGTTATTTTTGAACATTTTGGAAACGGGCGGAGTTTTATTAATTTTATTACGGGATAGTTAAAATTATTTAAAGAAGTATATTTCTAAAAGCTACAGATATGTCAATACTTATAATTGTATCCATTTACACCATTTTAAAAAATAATTTCAGGTCCGGTTTTAGGGCCAAAAATTATAATTATTTTTTTTTCGACCGCACCCTGTATAAATTATTCCATGTAAGTTTTAATAAATAGTATGTAGGATAATAATATGGAAAGAGACTAACATTCAGTAGAACAAATAATAACATTTACAACTAAAGGAAAAACATAAATAATAACTAATTAATACATAATAAACAAATCAAAATAACAACTAATAATAAAAGGAAATACAAATGTTAGAAATGAAGTAATAAACTTTATTGCTACTAAAAACTACAAGAGTTGTTCAAAATGACCTCCATTTTGTTCGATGCATTTTCTTGCTCGTTTTAAAATATGGTTGACGGCTTTTCTGAGTACATCGGGATTATTTTTCATTTCTTCGCACGCGTTTTCTATCCTCCCAACTAGTTCTTCCCTACTATTTATGGGAGTGGAATATACTTTTGTTTTTAGATGTCCCCAAACGTGGTAATCCAGCGGATTAAAGTCAGGCGATCTTGAAGGCCAATGATTGGGAGCACTTCTGCCTATCCACGTATTAGGAAAATTTTCATTCAAAAATTCTTTCACAATTAGCCGGTAATGCGGTGAAGCACAATCATATTGAAAATATACACCGGCTATATCTACATCTGCATCGTCTAATAGAACAGGCAACATATTTTGAAGAAAATCTAAATAAACTTCGCCAGTCAGTCTGTGAGGGAAAATATGTGTTCCAATTAATTTATTATCAAAAACTCCGCACCAAATATTTACTGAAAATTTGTATTGTGAATGGGTTTCTCTTACAGCAAATGGATTTTCTGTCGACCAAATGTGCCAAAAGTTTCGTAAATTGAACACGCCGTCTCTTATAAACTGGGCCTCATCCGTAAATATGCATCTACGTACAATTCGCCGATTTAAGAGGATCCAGCTACTAAAATTAATTCTAGGAATTTCATCGCCTGCTTCTAACCTCTGTACTTCCTGAATATGATATGGGTGTAAACGATGTTTTTTTAGTCGTCGTCATACGCTGGTATGAGGTACATTAAATGCATAACTAATTCTCCTTGTGCTCAGTTCTGGATTATTAACCATATTTATAATATTTTGTTCCACATTCAAATGCTGCCTTTCACGATGCTCGTTTAATTGAGCTGTTGGGAATCTACCATATCTTCTCATGTAATTAAAAACGCGAATAAAAGTTTTAAAATTTGGTGATCTTCGACCAGGAAATCTCAATTCATATTCCCTTTTTGCAGCTCGAGAATTACCATCACAAAAACCATAAATGTAAATCATATCTGCGTATTCTTCGTTAGTATATTGATATGGCATTTTTAATAATTACCAAATACAATAAAAAATATCACGGAAAATACTGAAAAAACAATAATGACTGACAGAAGATGCAAATACAAATGACATAAAAATGTGAAATGCCAATTCCAAGGCCTATAAGATAATCTAATAATAAAATAATTATACTTATTTATTATTTACGAATGTAACGTTAGGTCCTAAATACCTCCTTTCGTATACTACATACACTGGCCTTCAAGATCGCCTGACTTTAATCCGCTGGATTACCACGTTTGGGGACATCTAAAAACAAAAGTATATTCCACTCCCATAAATAGTAGAGAAGAACTAGTTGGGAGGATAGAAAACGCGTGCGAAGAAATGAAAAATAATCCCGATGTACTCAGAAAAGTCGTCAACCATATTTTAAAACGAGCAAGAAAATGCATCGAACAAAATGGAGGTCATTTTGAACAACTCTTGTAGTTTTTAGTAGCAATAAGGTTTATTACATCATTTCCAAAATTTGTATTTCTTTGTATTAATAATTGTTATTTTGATTTGTTTATTATGTATTAATTAGTTATTATTTATGTGTTTTGGCTATATAGGTCGAAAGACCCATTAAGTATGGGTTATTTGGAAGCACCTCGGTGGTCTCCATCCATGGTTAAAGGGAGTCTCTTTACCAATGAAAAACCCTGTATAATATATAGAAGTGTTCTATATAGTTTTCTGTTTTTAATAGCTTGTTTTGAAATACAGAAATGCGTACGCTAGGGGTGCATATTATCACTATTACTCGAAGTAGTGTATATAAACTTTAACGACAGTTATATACAAAAGTTAAATCCAAACAGTTCCCATATGTGACAACTCAGATGATTTGCAACACTACAAAAAGTCGCGAGACAGTGTGAAGCAGGAAATATTAAAAATTAATGCAAAAAGAAGGAATTTATGATTGCCATTCGACCACCTTGTCAAATTTCGAATCTATATTAATATGAACAACACAGACAGATGCTACGTTAATGAAGATGTCCTGAATCAGGAATATGTCCCGCAACAATTATTTCCGTTTGGAAATACTTCCAAATATACGGTGCGTCAATAAATTAACCTACTAAGCAAAATATATTTGCTGAGAATTTATTTAATTTTACAAATATAAATGCAAGTTTTTATTGCAACTTTGTTAAATATTTATTGTTAGTTTTCTGTTAGTTTAAATCTGTTTTATTCTAAATTTGAAAAAATAAACTTTTTAAAAACTTACTAAATTAACTTATTGTTAATATACAATCAAAAACTTATTTAAAGTTTCAAATTTAAATATTTTCTAAGAATTTTTTGAACATTTATACACTTGACTTACGGTGTTAAATTTAACTTCTATTAAACTTACCATTAGCTGTATCTGTAACGTGTGCAGGATGAGTGACCCCACGGTACTTAGGATTCAATAGGCTCATTGTGCATCCTCCCGGATGATAGACACTTTCTAGCTCGTGAGCCAGTCTATATGTCATTTTAATACATTAGAGACTTATAAATTTATTCATCTGGATGTACCAACCAGAGTTGGAGGCGTGGGTATGTATATTAAAGAAAAATTTAAACATGAGTTAATTTTTTCTAAGTGCAATGAAATTATAGAATATTTGTGAATTAAACTATGGATTGGAAATTCTACTGTTAAATATTGTTGTTGTTTCCATGAAAATTGTAATTTTTTCATTTGAAGTGAAAATAAATAAACGAGAAGTTGAAAGTAACAGATAATCTCTCAAATCATACCTCTTTTGGTCAAGTCTTTTTGTTAACATTGGTTGTAACTTTAAAAAGCAAACATTGTGAACGGCAAGTTCAAGCAATTATTGATCCAGGTTCTCATTGGTCTCATATCAGAAAGTCTACTGCAATTTCAATGGGATTTGAAGCATTAGGGTCGTAGGAAGTTCTTCATTCACTATTTAAGAGTTTTGAGTCAGAAGTTATTAATCACAAATGTTACCATATTGCTGTAGGAAGTCTTGACAAGAAATATTCGTGTAGTTTTGATGTTTTAGATCAGTGGTCGCCAACCTGTCGATCGCGAGCAACCGGTAGCTCGCGGAGGCAATTCTGGTAGCTCTCACAACGATTTTAATTTAAAAAATACAAACTGCAAAAATCAGAGAAGCTTCCGAAAATTCCACAAAAAAATCTAATTGTCATAATATTAAACATAAACAGCGGCAACGTTGCGGTGAGCGATCTGCCGCTGACGCCATCAAGCTAGAATCGGCTAGAACCGACTAGCCGGACCAGCGCGTTAGTGTTCGAGAACGATCAGGATTGCTTTGAACGGGATAAATACGCACGGCGCGGCGACATTGCGCTTAGTTTAAAACTGAACGCGTAACCAACGTCCAGCGGTTGGGTTAGTAGAGAACAACAAAAAATATTATGGCAAGCAGTTGTAAGAAGGTAAAGACATACCACTTTCATTCGGAATAGGAACAACAATACTTTTTTACAGGAGTTAAAGATACAAATGTGTGTTTGTTATGTAATACTTCGGTCTCCGTTGCTAAAAAAGGAAATATTGAGAGACATCATAAAACTGTACATTCTAATTTTGAAAAATCATTCCCACTACATTCTGTCGCCAGAAAGGAGAAACTGAAACAGTTAAAAAAGCAGTTAATTGGACAACAATCAATATTTTTAAGAACAGTCGACAAAAATAAGGCTGCAACTCAAGCATCGTACCGTGTGTCCCAGATAATTGCACAAAAAAAGAAACCTTATGAAGACGGATAAATGATAAAACAGGCGTTTTTAGAAGCTGCTAATTCGTTATTCGCCAACTTTAGAAATAAAAACGAGATAGTTTCAGCTATAAAATCTATGCAACTTTCTGCTAATACAGTGATGAGACGTGTATAAGCAATGAGCAATTATATTTTTTTACAGTTAAGAACTGACTTAGATAACTGTGTTTATTTTTCACTTCAACTGGATGAATCAACAGATGTCGTTGACACTGCCCAGATGGCTGTGTTCGTCAGGATGGTTTTTATTGATTTTACGATTAAATAAGATCTTTCGAAGTTTATTCCACTGAAAGGACACACTACTGGACAGGAGTTGTTTTCTCATTTAAAAAATATTATTTCTTCCGAGAAAATTCCAATATCGAAAATGGTAGGCTTGACAACCGATGGCGCTCCAGCTATGGTGGGTTGTAATAAGGGTCTGGTGGCGTTATGTCGTAAAGATGAAACTTTTCCGCAATTTATTTGTTACCACTGCATTATCCATCAGCAAGCATTATGTGGAAATTTCCTGAAACTAAACAACGTTATGAAACTAGTGGAAAAAATTGTGAACAAGATTAGAGCTCAAGCGTTACAAAGAAGATTATTCAAAACCTTGGCCGATGAAGTTGACTGTCAATACGGGGACCTACTGCTTCACTCTGAAGTGCGATGGTTAAGTAGAGGACGGGTGCGGAAACGTTTTAATGATATCCTATCTGGCATAGTTCAATTTTTCAAACAACGCGATGAACCGACTCCGGAACTAGAAAATTCAATCTGGCTTAGAGATTTTGGTTTTCTCGTGGACATTACACAGAAATTAAACGATCTTAATTTGCAGCTTCAGGGGAGAGACAAAGAACTAGCGGAAATGATTTCTGATATAAAAGCATTTATCAAAATCTGGAGTTTTGGGAACAAACCTAATTAACAGCTATGCCAAGCATTTTCCTAATTTTTCAGAAAAAATATCTCAAAATCCATTAGAACCCTATGACAGCAAATATGTAGAAATAGTTTCTACCCTGAAGAATAACTTTAAAAATCGTTTTAAGGAATTCAACGAAATGGCTTTAGTAGCGCAGTTTGTTGTTTCACCCTTTATGGAAATTGATATCCAACAGTTTGCAACTTGTGTTATGCAGAACTTTGGCGAAGACATCGCTGCAACAGAAATAAAAGTAATTGAGTTTCAAAATGATTTAGCCTTAAAATCGTTAGTCTCAAGTACCAAATGTATCTGGCCTTATGTAAGTAAAGACAAATATTCAGTTCTATGCCGTGTTGCCTTGAAAGTAAAAGCATTATTCAGTTCAACCTATTTGTGTGAATCTTCTTTTTCCAATATGAAGTTTATTAAGAACAAATATCGCAATCGACTTACAGATGAACATTTGGATAATTGTATTCGAATGGCTTTATCAAATTATTCTGCAAACATTAAAAAAATTATCGATGAGTCTGAGTGTCAGCCTTCTCATTGAACGTGTTTTTTTATTTTTCAATGTTTATGTTCATGATAGTGCGTTACTTTTTTGTTGTTATTATTAACTATTTTTAAATTTTACGTGACCTTCGTTTGGTAGGTAGGAATGTAGCTATGAACAAGTACGTACTAGTAATATTAGTTATTTTGTTATTAGTTTATTATTAGTACCTATGTATTATGTATTACCAGTTAAATAGTAAAATAAATACATATAATGATAAATTAACTGTGGATTATTTTATTTACGTTGCGTTACGTGGCTTCCGTATGGGTAGCACGCTGTTTATTCCAAAATTAACAAAGTAGCTCAACACATTGAGAGGTTGGCAACCACTGTTCTAGATTAACCTATAATTTGTAGTCACATTAATTTTATTCATGAATGGCTCTGGATGGAAGAGTGGCAAATTATAAATATAATGTTATTTGATACAAAAGGTGGTCTGATTGAACTTTTTATTGTAGTTGATTTGACTGGTTTTTTAAACAGGTCCTAGTCATCGATTAACATGTGGATTACTTGCTTCTCAAACACTATTATGGGAAAAGTCGCGAACTATTTTCATTATCAATATCTTCATTCTTCTGTTCCGATATTCAATAAATTTCTCTCTCTTTCTGATATGTGGAATCTAGATCTTATTGAAGTACTATCTAAAAAGGAATACGAAGCATCTGTTTTTTAATCTTTCTCTAATACTGTTTCAAGAAATGAAAATGGACGTTATAGAGTCGCTTTCCCTTTTATAGAAGGTCATCCACCTTTGCCTACTAATTTCGAGATGGCAAAATCCCGATTGGATGCTGTCATAAAAAATTTAGATAGAGACGGCTACTATAATGATTATAACACAGTTTTTGAAGAATGGTTGCAATTGGAAATAATAGAGGAGGTACCTTTTGAGGAATTTGGTGAGATTCATATACATTATTTACCCCATAGACATGTAGTTAGACTTAGTAGTTTAACTACAAAGGTACGTCCAGTTTTTGATGCTTCGACGAAACAAAAGAATTATCCATCTCTAAATAACTCTTTAGAAAATGGGATAAAGGACCACGCACTTTTCTTATGCAAACGGGAGTACCGTCAAAATATCTGAATTTTTGATATTTTAAATAACTTGATGTCCTAATCAAAAGTGTCCATAGGCCCAATCGTATCCTATAACAAAATTTTGAGATACAGGGTGTTAAAGTTAGAAATCCCTAATTCTTTAAAATGGACACCATAAATCACCCTTAAATATTTTTGGAAGTTTTTTGCTCATTCTGTGTAGTCAAAATACATACTTAACTACTATAATTAAAATATTGTACCTTACAGGGTGAATAATGATTCGGCAAATCTGTTTTGGTCAAAGTAGGTATTCCCACCGAACAAAAATATCTAAAATACCGAAAAAAAAAAAAATATCACCGTCAGTCTCTCAATATTTGATATCGTATAGTACTCGATGTACTTGTTCAAAATTCTTATTGGTAAAATTAGATCCAGTGACTAGTTTTCCAAATATAACTTAATATGTACCAAATATATGAATTTTAAACAATAAATATATACTGACAAAATAGATATTTTCAAGAGAAATATCTTATATTAAATATTTTGATATACTGTTTTAGATTAAGAATATACCCCTTGTACTATTTTCAAAGAGACAAAAAAATCGTACTTACAGGGTGATTGCGGTTGAATATGTAAAAGGAAAAAATTAACAAAATGCTGAAATTTTGGAATTTGGAATTTTCACAGCACCCAATTCTCTTTTCTCTTTTTTTGGCATTGTTATTAATGTTCTCATAACTTGGAAAAATATAACAATAATAGCAATTACAAAGGACAACTGAATTTATTACAAGCACTAAAGATATAAATTCAGATACTTTGTAAGATATATAAGAAAACAAAAGTCAAATATTAAATTAAAAGAACAGCCCGAACTAAAGATAAACGACCAAATGACTGACGTAACTGACGTTAACGTTAAGTATTAGATGCAAATACGGGATGGTAATTCCAATTAATTTTCTTCTACTATGGGACCGAGATCAATATTTTCTGGAAATAATCGGCCTGCTGCATCATCGATGCTATTTAGTAAACTTGTTGTTGGAAATCTTATATTATTCTGGTGCCTTGCATAACCAAGAAACCATAACACTAATGCAACATGTGCGCAAGTACTTAAAGTTCTCGAACCGCATGGACATGTACAATAATAGTAGAAAATTGGATCAATATTTTCATTAAGTTCCTCTTCGTATTCTGAACCTAGAATAAATTCTAAAACATACAAAATTATTCTCTTCTCTAAACTCGTCTATTTCTAAAACATTATTTCCCTCTCTTTGCAGTTTATCTTGAATATATGATGGACTTAAATAAATATGGTAAGAACCTACCAAGTCTTTTAGGAAATTGATCTCTACGCGAGGAAATTCAGGAATATGCATGTGGTTCAATCTTCGCCACCGATCATTTCTGGTAGTCATATTTTGGGCTTCGACACGTGCTTGTATAATATTAACGTCATCTAGTTTGTTTAAAATTTCAACTGCTATGTCCATTGTACCTGGTAGGTTTATAAGAGGATGAAACTTATTTAACAACGCACCTGCAATCTGATAAAAACCACTCAAATTAACTGCATGATGCGTGGATATTGTTTTGAGAAGCCCTTGAAAAATCAAGAGAGGAACAGGTAAGCTGTAAACTATAAAAATATCAATAAATGTTTCGTGAAAATTAAATTACAATAATATGTCTGCTCGATTTATGTTAAATATTTGAAACCAATAACATGAAAATACTATTTCTTATATGAATGAGTACCAATAAGTAGATATGACATTTATACTTCATTGTGTGCATAACTATTACTCAATGGATTTCCTAGAAGAAAACTCGCAATGAAACAGTAGTTAAGAAATGGATAATTTCCCAGATTTTTCTGCTCATTGACTACTTCATTCTGAGGCTCCATTAAATGTTTTTAATTTCTAGTTATTCCAAAAACTATGTCAGTTGGACAAAGTTTGGTATTAGCTATTTAAAATATTAATGTATGTATATTTATAATCTTTTTCAATAAAGAACTCACAAGCAATTTATTTTCTAATATTTGGCAATAATTTTATATATTGTTGATTTTTCCACCTTACAGTTCAACTGTAACCATCCTTCAACGGATGCCACTTAAAACAAAATGTATTGGTGGCTTTACCTCATTGGTGGAGCTCATAATCTTATTTAAATATACAATACAAAGAGGCACTTATGACAATACTCGAGCTAAATAAACCTGTAATCCGATCATAAATCATTTCTGCATATCCTACTGAGACCTACCATATAATCAACTTTTTGTACCGAAATAAAGTATGACCCTGTATATGGACTTATACTATATGAACAACAATTATTTATTATTTTTTTGACAATTTCAACATTTTGTTGATTTAACTTATATATTCAACCCCGATCACCCTGTAAGTACGAATTTTTTTCCCTTTGCAAATAGTACAAGGGGTATATTCTTAATCTAAAACAGTATGTCAAAATATTTAATATAAGATATTTCTCTTGAAAATATACTTATGCCAGTATATATTTATTGTTTAAAATTCATATATTTGGTACATATTAAGTTATATTTGGAAAACTAGTCATAGGATCTAATTTTACCAATGAGAATTTTGAACGAGTACATCAAGTACTATACGATATCAAATATTGAGAGACTTTGACGGTGATATATTTTTTTTCGGTATTTTAGCTATTTTTGTTCGGTGGGAATACCTACTTTGACCAAAAAAGATTTGCCGAATCATTATTCACCCTGTAAGGTACAATATTTTAATTATAGTAGTTAAGTATGTATTTTGACTACACAGAATGAGCAAAAAACTTCCAAAAATATTTATGGGTGATTTATCGTGTCCATTTTAAAGAACTAGGGATTTCTAACTTCAACACCCTGTATCTCAAAATCTAGTCTTAGGATACGATTGGGCCCATGGACACTTTTGATGGGGACATCAAGTTATTTAACATCAGACATTTTGACGGTACTCTCGTTTGCATAAAAAAAGTGCGTGGTCCTTTGATAACTATGATACCAGCTATACCATTGAATTTTAGATGGTCAAAAATCGGCGTAACATCTGATATTGCGAAAGCATTTATGCAGATACAACTACAGAAAAGAGATTATGTGATTAGGC
Source organism: Psylliodes chrysocephalus (assembly GCA_927349885.1). NCBI lineage: Eukaryota > Metazoa > Arthropoda > Insecta > Coleoptera > Chrysomelidae > Psylliodes > Psylliodes chrysocephalus. The sequence continues at coordinate 20,824,706 of OV651830.1, forward strand.
TAAACGAGGCTCGTCAATATTTTTCAGACTCATCTGTATAGGTGTCAGTTGACACAAATGTACTTATGCTACCCTCTACGATATTTTTTATTTCTCTGCTTACCTATAGAAGTGAAACCATCACTGTCATACACCTTCTGGTCAGTGTTGATTACTACTTCTTCTGCTACTTCTTCATTTGATTAGAGAACTGAATTGTATATATAATAAATTAAACGATGCTTAGCACAAGATGCTTGACAACTATGCCTGTTATCGACGTTAATTTGAATTTTATTTTATTGAATGCTGTACCTATATTAGATAATTCTGGATATTTTCAGGAAAACATTATTATTTTATTGTAAAATAGTACTGAACAAGATCCCAAGTACAATTTATAATAGATATTTTAAAACCACAATGTTTCTAATCTTTACTTTATTATTCACTAGATTTCTAGTGGTATTATTGACATTTTTTTTTTAAATAAAATAATAATGTGTATATTTAATTTCAGGATAGACTTTTACCTGTCAAATGGTCAGAAAGAATGTCAACAGAAATCAATTTGCCAGATAATAAGAACTTCTATTCATTCAAGGAAATTGCAGTACCTGATGTCTACATTCCTCTAGATATAGTGACAGCATAATCATAAGAAGAACGAATATGTAAACTAATTATACCAAATATTGAGAATATTGTTTGTAACTTTTGAAAATAAATATTTTATGATTTTTTAGTGACTATTGTCATGTATATTAATATGTTTTAAGCGTTTTTTAAATTTTTTTTTTGAAGTTTTTCTTAGTTTTTTTTAAAGATGTTTTGAAGGTGTTTTAAAGGTTTTTTTAAAGTTTCTTTCAAGGTTTTTTTTAGAAGTTTCTTTAAAGGTTTTTCAAAGTTTTCTTTAATTTTTTTTTTCTTTAAGTTTGTTAATTTTTTTTTCTTCAAGTTTGAAGGTTTTTTTGTAGGTTTTTTTGAAGGAATTTTTTAATTTTTTTTTTATTTTTTTGAAAGTTTTTGTGAACGTGTTTTTGAAGGTTTTCAATTTTTTTTATAGGATTTTTTGAAGTTTCTTTCAAGGTTTTTTTTTTAAAGTTTTGTTTGAAGGTTTTTTAAGTTTTAAGTTTTTTTATTTATATTTATTTAATTAAGGGGTTTTAAAGTTTTTTTTTTTATTTTTCCAAAGATCTTTGAATTTTTTTTTAATTTTTTAGGTTTCTTTTAAAGTTTTCTTTAAATTTTTTTTTCAAGTTTTGTTAAAAAATTTTTTAAAGGTATTTTGGAAGGTTTCTTTAAAAGTTTTGAAGTTTTATAAAGGTTTTTTTAAAGTTTCTTTCAAGGATTTTTTTTTAGAAGTTTCTTTAAAGGTTTTTCAAAGTTTTCTTTAATTTTTTGTTCTTTATGTTTGTTAATTTTTTTCTTAAAGTTTGTTTGAAGGTTTTTTGTAGGTTTTTTGAAGGTATTTTAAGTTTTTTTTTTATTTTTTTTTTGAAAGTTTTTGTGAACGTGTTTGTGAAGGTTTTCGAAGTTTTTTTTGTAGTTTTTTTTTGAAGTTTCTTTCAAGGTTTTTTAAAGTTTTGTTTGACGGTTTAAAGGTATTTTGGAAGGTTTCTTTAAAAGTTTTGATGTTTTTTAAAGGTTTTTTTAAAGTTTCTTTCAAGGTTTTTTTTTTAGAAGTTTCTTTAATTTTTTTTTTCTTTAAGTTTGTTATTTTTTTTAATTTTGTTTAAAGTTTTTTTGAATGTATTTTTTAAGTCTTTTTCAAGTTTTTGTTAAAGTTTTTTTGAAGATTATTTTGAAGGTTTTTTAAGTTTTTTTTTTCAAGATGTTTCGAAGGTCTTTTAAAGGTTTTTTTTTTTAGTTTTTAGGTTTTTTGGAAGTTTTTTTTTAATTTTTTTTTCAAGTTTTGTTTGTTGAAGCTTTTTTAAGGGTATTTTGGAAAATTTATTTAAAAGTTTTGAAGTTTTTTAAAGTTTTGTTTGAAGGTTTATTGAAGGATTTTTGTTTTTTTCTTAAGGTTTTTTGAAGGTGCTTTGAAAGTTTTTTTTTAATTTCTTAGCTCTCTTTTGAAGTTTCTTTTAATTTTGTTTAAAGTTTTTTTGAATGTATTTTTTAAGGTTTGCTCAAGTTTTTGTTCAAGTCTTTTTTTTAAAGATTATTTGAAGGTGTTTTTTAAGGGTTTTAAGGGTTTTTTTGTAGGTTTTTTTTTTTTTTTTTTTTGTAGGTTTTTTTTTTTGTAGGTTTTTTTTTTGTAGTTTTTTTTTTTTTGTAGGGTTTTGAAGGTTTTTTTGAAAGGTTTTTGAAGGTCTTTTGATTTTTTTAAAGGTTTTTAAAAGTTTGTTTAAAGGTGTTTTTGAAAGTGATTTGAAGGTTTTTTCTTTAAGTTGTATGAAGTTTCTTTTGAAGGCTTTTTAAAGTTTGCTTAAAGGTGTTTTTTGATGGTATTTTTTTAAAGTTTTTTTGAAGGTGTTTTAAAGGTTTTTTGAAGTTTTTTAGAAGTTTTCTTTTGAAGTTTTTTGAAGGTATTTTTAAATGTTTTTCTAGTTTTTTTTTTGAAAGTTTTTAAAGGGTTTTTTTAATGTTTTATTGAAGGTTTTGAAGTATTTTTTAAAGTTTTTAAAATGGCTTTTTAAAAGTTTTTTTAAAAGGTTTTGAAGTTTTTATGAAGGTTTTTTAAAGTTTGTTTAAATGTGTTTTTGAAGGTGCTTTGAAAGTTTTTTTCTTTAAGTTGTTATGAAGGTTTCTTATGAAGGTTTTTAAAATTTTGATGGTATTTTTTAAGGGTTTTTTTGACGTGTGTTTTGACGTTTATTTTAAAGTTTTTTTTTTGTAGGTTTTTTTTTTTTTGTAATTTTTTTTTTGTAGGTTTTTCAAGGTTTTTTGAAAGGTTTTTGGAGATCTTTTGATTTTTTTTAAAGGTTTTGAAATTTTTAAAGTTTTTTTTTAAGTGTTTTAAAAGGTTTTGAAGTTTTTATGAACGTTTTTTTAAAGTTTGTTTAAAGATGTTTTTGAAGATGATTTGAAGGTTTTTTTCTTTAAGTTGTTATGAAGGTTTCTTTTGAAGGTTTTTTGAAGTTTTTTTTTTTTAAGTTTTTTGACGGTATTTTTTAAGATTTTTGAAGGTGTTTTAAAGGTTTTTTTGAAGTATTTTAGAAGTTTTATTTAGAATTTTTTTTGAAGGTATTTTTAAAGGTTTTGAAAGTTTTTAAAGGTTTTTTTTTTAATGTTTTATTGGAGGTTTTTAAGTTTTTTTTGTAGACGTTTTTTTAGAACGGGTTTCAAAGGTTTTTAAAAAAGAAAAACCAAATACGGAATAAAACTCGATTTATTTTTCCACATCAATATTTAAATATAGAAGTTAAGAAACTTATATTTACAATTATTTTTATGTCAACACATAAAATTAAAACATTGCATCAGTTTTTTCTTGGTTCTTATCAAATTAGCTTACATATCTTCCAGCAAAAAGTATTGCTCCTGAATTATTCTCTTTAATGTAATACAAGAATGGATAGTCAGCTGTGAAGGTAAAGTCAGGTCTTATAAGCGAAGTTGGCACAGCTTGAACTAAAAATAAAAAGAGAGAAATAAACGAAAGTTAGTGAAAATAAGAATCTAAACATTATTCAACTCATACCGAACTAGCCCCATGACCAGAGGACATTCAGCTAGAGGGTAAACAAACATTTAAAACGTGATCATGCTGTGTGCATGGAGCTAGTTCTGTTTCACGTTACTTGCGTTTAAGTTGAATAGATAGTAATATTTATATAAATATCTTTCAGTTTTGAGTTATTTGCCTTTTAGTCAGTACCTACTTAAGATAATAATATGAAGTGACAAAAAAACGTAAAAAAATGACGCATAAATGACAGTTTTAATTTAAGTAAGAGGCGTATTTAGTAATAGAGATAAAACACATTGTAAACGAAGAATTAAAATGATGGGAAACCTCTAGCTTATTTCAATTTAAATCGCCGGGTTCTGGCAGTATATATCCAGCTCTACTTCAACGGGATCTAGAAGAACTCATACCACAAGTTAACAGACTATTTTCAATGATCATAACAATAAAAAACTCTCATGATTAATTTATACTCACCACCGGTTGCTGCTGCGGCTTCCACTCCAGTCTCCGTAACTTCAATAAAAGTTTTTTGTGGAATAGCATCGACTTGAAGATTTTGTTTTGAAGATATGCCTGATAAATCGGCTCCACTGGTAAATACTTTTTGAATTCCCATCTACAAAATAAAATTAATAATGTTTATTGATATCGATAATAATACCTGCATAAGACTATTTCTTAAGTTTTCTTTAATTTTTTTCTTTAAGTTTGTATAAAGGGTTTTTGTAGGTTATTTAAAGGTATTTTAAGTTTTTTTTTTTAATTTTTTGATGGTTTTTGTAAATGTATTTTTGAAGGTTTTTTTAATTTTTTTTTTGTAGATTTTTTAAAGGTTTTTTTGTAGTTTTTTTTTATAGCTTTTTTAAGGTTTTGAAGTTTTTTTTTATTTTTAAAGGGTTTTTTAAGTTTTCTTTTAAGTTTTTTTTTTTAAGTTTTGTTTGAAGGTTTTTGAAGAATTTTTAAGGTTTTTTTTTAACGGTTTTTTTAAGTAGTTTTATAAAAAATAAACAGAAATGTTATAATTCTTACATTTTTAAATACAGGAACTAAATCAATCGTAGTTTCTTCTTTGAATTTAGGTATTGATATTTAAACATTGCCAGTATCCAAGGTCTTTTAAAGTTTTTTCTATTTTTTAAAATTTTTTTTTAAGGTTTCTTAAGCTTTCTTTGTTTGATTTTTAAGGTATTTTAAGTTTCTTTCTTCTTCAATTTTTTGAAGGCTTTTTAGTTATTTTTTTGATCCTTTGCAAGTTTTTTCTTAAGGTTTTTTTGAGTGTTTTAAAAGTTTTTTTATTTTTTTAGTAGTTTTCTTTTGAAGTTTCCTTTAAGGTTTTTTTAGGTTTTTTTGAATGTTTTTTAAATTGTTATTGAAGGTTTTTGAAGGTAGTTTTCTTTAATTTTTTCTTTAAGTCTGTTTGAAGGTTTTTTGTAGTTTTTTTTGTAGGTTTTTTGTAGGTTTTTTTTTGTAGGTTTTTTGTAGGTTTTTTTTGTAGGTTATTTTAAGGTATTTTAATTTTTAATTTTTTTTTTTTTGAAGTTTCTTTTAAAAGTTTTGTTTGAAGGTTTTTTGAAGGATTTTTAAGTTTTCTTTAAGTTTTTTTTTTGAAGGGTTTTTAAGTTTTTTTTTTAAGTAGTTTTAGAAAAAATAAACAGAAATGTCATAATTCTTACCTTTTTAAATACAGGAACTAAATCAATCGTGGTTTCATCTTTGAATTAAGGTATTGATATTTCAACATTATCAGTGTCCAAGGTTTTTTTTTTAAAAGATTTTTTTAAGTTTTTTTTGTGACGTTTTTTAAAGGTCTTTTTAAAGTTTTTTTAAGGTTGTTTTTTTGAAGATGTTTTGAAAGTTTTTTAAAATTTTTTACAAGGTTTCTTAGGTTTTCTTTAATTTTTGTTTTTTTTTTTATATAGTTTTTTTTTGGTAGGTTATTTAAAGGTATTTTAAGTTTTTTTTTTTATTTTTTTGAAGTTTCTTTTAAGGTTTTTTGAAGGTTTTTTAAATTGTTTTTGTAAATGTGTTTTTAAAGGTTTTTAGTTATTTTCTGTAGGTGTTTTTTAAGTTTTTCTTTCAAGTTTTTTTTTTGTTTTTCAAAGATTTTTTAAGGGTTTTTTGCGAAGTTTTTTTTTAAGGTCTTTTTAAAGTTTTTTTTCTTAACATTTTTTTTTGAAGGTGTTTTGAAAGTTTTTTTTTTTAATTTTTTACAAGGTTTATTTTGAAATTTCTTCTAAGGTTTCTTAAACGATTTTTTTATAGTAGGTTTTTTAAAGATATTTTTTGAAGGTTTTTGAAGGTCTTTTTTTGAAGATTTCTTAGGTTTTTCTTTATTTTTTTTTAAAGTTTATTTGAAGGTTTTTTTGTAGGTTATTTGAAGATATTTTAAGTTTTTTTTTTAATTTTTTTTGGAGGTTTTTGGAAATGTGTTTTTGAAGGTTTTTTAGTTTATTTGTAGATTTTTTTTGAAGATTTTCTTGTAGTTTTTTTTTGTAGATTTTTCAAGGTTTTGAAACTTTTTTTTAAGTTTTTTTTTAAGGGTTTTTTTGAAGTTTCTTTTAAAAGTTTTGTTTGAAGGTTTTTTGAAGGATTAAGGTTTTTTTTTGAAGGGTTTTTAAAGTTTTTTTCAAGTAGTTTTAGAAAAAATAAACAGAAATGTCATAATTCTTACCTTTTTAAATACAGGAACTAAATCAATCGTAGTTTCTTCTTTGAATTTAGGTATTGATATTTGAACATTGCCAGTATACATAGGACTAAGTTCTGATACACCTTCGAAAGTATCTTCCAATTTCTTTAGTCCATTTCTGTCGTTAGGTAAAACGAATGTCATACTGATATTTCCACCTTGGAAGTCTAACTCGAGGAATTTAGCTTGGTGGCGACGACATGGTCTGTACTTGGCTTGGAATGTACCTTGTAAAAATTTGATCTGAAAGACATTTTTTTAATTTTAAAAACAGAACGATTGCAGTAATAATTATACAAGGTGTTGCAGAATATAGTACCGTAAATAGAGGGACTTGTCGATTTTAATTAATTGGTAACAAAAGCGAGAATGTGAGAATAAGAGGCGAAATAAAATTAAAAAGAATGCGTCCAAAGGAAACTGTTCGAATTTAAACAGTTTCGAAAAGAGAAAATTTAGATTAATTCTCTATGGCCCATTGAATTGTAAGAACTCTTTTGTCTGTACTCTATGGCGCACTGACCGCCAATCAAAGCGAAGCGATTGTCCATAGCATTTTTGCTAAGAACAGGCGTGAGGGTCTTGTCCTTGACTTAAAAAAGGTGACATCGACGCCGGCATACTGTCGAAGTTGTACAGCCCCGGACAAATTTCTTTAGCAACTGACCAACTAATTTCCGATCGGAATTCCACGTCCAACCTCTTCATCGTGGTTTCAAGGTTCTATCATGACAGGTGTTCCTTCTTCCATAGTTTCTTAGCGCCGTGCTACTATAATGGTTTCATTTCTGCTAGTTATCTCCACTGTATCCTCCTGCACAGCAACTGGCACGGTATTGTCCCTATATGGATGTAGGAATACCTCTTTAGCATCAACTTTCATCACTCTGTTCTTAAAATTCAACTAGAACCTATGTAAGTTCATTACATCCATCATATTTTCTTCGACCAAAACAAAGAAGCAGGCAAAATCGCAAAAGCAAGTCTATCTAAAGATAGCATAAATTTTAAAGAAACAGACTATAAAGATCTATTCCTAGTAATTAAAAAAATTATGAGGGATTTGTGGAATGAAGAATGGATCGAAATATGTAGAAGGAACGAAAAACAGTTATTCAAATTAAAAGATGAAATTCCATACAAATCTTGGTTTTGTTAGGAAAAACTTAACAGACCAAGAATTGCCATGATTACTAATAAAGTGGCATAACTCGAAATTTGCTTTTTAAACCTTTAATAGTATAACGGCCCAAAATGGCGCTCTCCATATGTAGAGCTTTTCAAATGACGGTATTACTCCAAGACAGAACGTCTTAGCGTTGGAGTAGCACCGTCATTTAAAAAGCTCTATATATAGAGGGCGCCATTTTGGGCAGTTTTAGGTTTAAAAGTTTAAACATGCAAATTTTGAGTTATGCCACTTTATTACTAAGGGTGCGATGTGTAGAATGAGGTTTGGACATTGTGGTACTCAAGAACATCTCCATAGAATTGGTGTTGTAGATTCACCTCTGTGCTCGTGCGGGGAAGTGGGTAGTTTGTAACATACATTATTAGAATGCAACAACATTAACTTTGACATTAGAAATACATTTTATTTTATTATAATTAATTGCCTGTGTAGTGGTAGTCCAGCTTTAAGCTTGGAGTGCATGCTTAGTAACCAAAGAGCTGAAAGTGTTTCCCTAATATTTGCATTTGTAAGAAAATAATTAATAACATGAAATTCCAGATATCTGGAAGGGGTCATGACCTTGAGTCAGACGCGATGATAATCGCAACTCTGGACCAATCAGGTTGAATACTATGGAGATGACATGCCAAAAAAAAAACGACACATCTTCCCCCTCTCTTAGTGGTCATGTCATAGTTGTCAAAGAGCTGTCAGAACATCGTTCAAATTTAAATATTTCGACGTTATTTCTATCTTAATAAGTGTTTTTTCTTTTTGATTAATTTGTATAAAAATCATGACTAAGTGTGCCAAAATTAATTGTAAAAACTCTTCAGTGAAAGAGCGTAAGAAAATATCTAATTTGTTTTCATAAGTAAGTATAAGGAGTGTACTTAGAATTTTTTTTAGAATGTAACTTTTTTTTTATTATAGGATTCCAAAAGACCCACAATATCTTAAAATTTGGTCTAAATTTGTGGGAAAATACCAATTTGAGCCTAAACCGAATAGCATGTTAAGCTCTATTCACTTCAAGGAAGAATTTTTTATAAATGAATGTTTAGTTAGTATACACTTTATTTACAATAAAACTTAAATAACTAACTTAATAAAGAACATTGGCTTGACTAACTTTATAATAAAGACAAATAACTATATTAAAACTTAGATAACTATAATAAAACTTAAATAACTAACTTTATAATAAAACTTTAAAACCAACTATAATTAAACTTAAAAACCAACTTATAATTATATTTAAATGAGTAACTTTTTAAGTAACACATAATTTAGAATAAAATGTCAAGTATTTAAAAGCAGTTTTTATTAGATCCTAATTTCATATTATTATACCGTTTTGATAATGAATATACTGTATAATAATAAATACTGCTGATGTATTTTTATTATTTAATTAGATTTGTGGCCATCACTCACTGCTATGTACCTCCTCATCCTCATGATATAAAATAATATGCCCGCTCATGTACCACATTACAATTATTATTAATATTAAATGAACAAACATTAAATTGATGTTCCTTAATTTAAAAACCTGCCGACTTTGTTCACAATACACAATAAATATAATTTAAAACATATTACGAAGTTAATGATATTTAAAAATTAGTAGTTTTGGAACTTAAACTAGTAGTTTTTGTATCATGGATCTATATTTAAGGCTTTATAACATACCAAATCTTGTTCCAGACTAACCCATCCATACCTACACCTCCTCCTATGTTAGTATCCGACTAACATATCTCACTAAAACTAGAGTTAATAAAGCTGCTAGCATAAGACATCAAAACAACAAAATAGTGTTGTTTAAAGGTCAATAAATATTTTTTTATATAATAATTTTTTTTTGTAGTGTCTTATTAAGAATGGGACACAGAAAAACTGAAGAGTTACCTATAATTTTACCAAATTTGGTAAAAGTTTTTGGTGTCATAAGATACGATACACTTATTTGAACTATAATTATATATTTTTTGATGTTTTTTAAGTACATCATATAGGTACTTTCGTTGGAAACTTATAAGAAACTTCAAAATTAAAATGAAGAATATTCGCATTCTAAGCCTAGTCTTATTTTTAATCAGACTCTTCAGTTGTTCTGTATCCCTTTCTCAATGAGACACCTTGTATATAAACTCACTTGAACAATTTTATATTTTTCAAGTATGTACAATACAGGTGAATCAGAAATTAAAGCAAAAAGACAACTTATAACAAAGGTTTAAATTTAGTAATGTCACGTCATCCTTGCACCCTAAAAAAGTACCAATGAAGAAATTATTCCTCCTATGCAACTAAACAGTTATTTTTAGGATAAGATTTTGTGTCAAATGTTATCCACAGCCACAGGGTTTCTTTTTAAATGGCATGACATTCAAAATTTTGGTCAAAACAATTTTCATCATGCACTTTTCTTGGAAATCCACAATTCTTTATTAGGATTAAAAGCACCAGTTTCTAGAAACTTTTTCACTATAACACTAACATTACTGATCAGAAAAAGTGGTTAGTTTTCTTTTTGTAATCACAAATCGCAACTGAATGCCTATTTTTAAAATAAATTATCTCTATAATTCCATTTGTATAGTTGTATGCTGTGCATCTGTGATATTGTTGTTTATTATACATAGGTATCAATTATAGAAATCTTTAGTAAGTACTTGCTTGCAATTTTAGTAATATATGTACCTACCCTATATAATTAATTATTTCAAACATAAATAAAACCAACAACTATTATCTGAGTCTTTTTAGTTCCGATTGGTTTTGACAGAGTAGTTTTGATCATAGTTTTCTTTCATCTACTTTTGACCATAAAGTCATACCTAGCTGAATTTTTGGTCTTTTTAAACTTTTGACTGTAGCGGGTCATATTTTTAATGTATGTCATCTGCAGCAGAAAGACCTACATGTTTTACATTTAAAAGTAATTAATAGTGGACTTCTATACAAGGGAAGTGCAACCAACTAAACAAAATAAAATTGACACTAATGACATAAGAAATCGGGTCACATAAAGAGGCTGTTTATTAGTTTACTGTTTGGTTTTTCTTGTATACTTTAATGCCATTTACATACCATGTTATACCCGTAAGGTAAAAACGACTTTTTAGTTTAGGGTATTTTACATTTAAAGGTTGAAAAAATTTGTCAGTGTCAGCTGTCAATTATGGTGATGATAGAACACAGGCCCAGTATAAAGAATAATACAGTAGCGACAGATCATTTTTTATGAGGTGTCCATATTTTTCTGCGCATGTCCGAAAATAAGCGACAAAAACGTCAACGTCAATAGTGTCAATGCAATGTAAATATGACATTATTTTTGTTTGTTTGCAGTGTATATTTTGAGACATTTTTATTATTTTAGTTTTTCATTTATTGTGTGATATTTTTGAAATGGCTTCTGCACCTGATCAGAAAAAAAAGAGATGTGTCTATCGCCCTTGTCCATCTCAAACAGAGTAAACAGACAAAGGGACAAGTTATTTTGCATTTCCCATGGAGCCATAAAGGTATGTCTTGAGAAAATACTTTCAATTTTTATATTTGAAAACCAAATATTTATTTGACAACCAAATATTTATTATTTAAATGTCTTGAGGACAATTTTTACAATTTCAACAAAAATAATGTAAAAAATATATAATTTCTGAACTACCGTCAATCTAAACATTTGTTATCAACTTTTTTATATTTTAGGGCCAACATGTGGTTAAGAGCTTGTAATAGGGAAGATTTGAGTAACATATTTGTGAACAGTCTTCATCGGAATTACAGGTTGTGTGAGAAACATTTTGAGAAGAATTTTTTTTCTAAAACGTTGAACCGTAAACGTTTATTGCCTACTGCTGTTCCCACATTTTTTATCCATCTAGGTCATCAGCCAAATGTATATCTTCTCCCTAGTACATCGACCAAGTGCTTCCTCTGTTGAGACTATCATTGAACATGAACGAGACATTTTTGAAAGCGTACCATGTGCAACCTTTGGACATTCTTAATCAAAAATCCTACCTCCAAATTATTATAATGAATTAGATGTTCTTTGATTCACTATGTCCATTGATTAAAAATGTTCTGATTGACTACATCTAATCAAAATATATATGTATTTCTTGTAAAGTAGCAAAAAGAAAACAAAAAAATGTATTTTGTGGTGTTATTATTTTAACTGTTTTTTAATTTTTGATTTGTTTCATTTATACAATATTTAAGCACTTAAACAATAATATATATAATCTTATAAACAGTTGTATGATATATACGTTAGGGAAATTAGGACAAGGATGATTAAATTCTATTTCTTTCATAATATCAAAAAAAGCTATGGGATATACCAGACATTACACAGGTATTGCTAAAAATAGATATAACATTTTTTTATAATTTAAATATATAGATAATAAACTTTTCATTTGGAGTTTTTAGGCCTCCATAAGTGCTTTATTTGCAATCATATGTTAAAATCTGTGAACTATCCAAATCTTCACATTCTTTTGAAAATTTAATAAATGTATCACATCCATGTATGCCTAAAGCTTTTTTGATCAAATAGCCACAAACATATTTAAATGGATTTTGAACTATTATATCTTGTCCTGTAGCTGTAATTAGGAAGAAAAACAGCTTCTTGAGTGTTTTTATTTATTTCAGGATACAGAGAGACAATATTTTTTACATCTAATTGTAGCAAGTGCTTGTCCAGGTCTTCATTACAATTCATGGAATTGCAATGAAGATAATTTTGACAAAAACGTTTTTTAAATGCCCTTTCGAATTGTACAGGTGTTGGATTAATTAAATTCCCACCCTGTTGCCTAATGGACCCAACAAATTTTTCTAGACAGTCACTGTTGATTCTTCTAGCCATTAAATATTTAAATCCCGCAGCAGATAACCATTCCCATACAAATTTTAAACCATAAAATCGTTAAATATAAACATCTAATTTTTATGATGTGACGTTAATAGTATTTAATTATATACATAGGTAATATAAGCAATTGGGCAGCATTTTGCTTAACGGGTGACTTACAACAGGCATTTGCTAAAACTCATCTGAAGTCAAAAATTTGTACGTAGGAACAAAAATTGAAATAAAATAATTCTTGTATTGTAAATTCATTAAAAACTTACTAATTTGTAATTGTGTGTTTTAATAAATATTATTGTTATATGTTGTTTCACTTCTAAAAAGATACCTACATAACCTCATTTTAAATAAAAAAATAAGGTGCTGAGTTAATTTATTAGTTCCAGGAAGAAACCAAAAACTGTTTGACACATTTCATACAATGAATGGCATACAAAAGTAATTTATTTTATTCTAATGATAAAATTTTAAAATTGGCACATCTATATTTTCACCGGAACTCATTTATTTAAGTTACACAATATTTTGATTAATTTATTTGCCTAGAATACATTAAAATGTTATATGTACATGTTTTAATTTTTTTCTAATTGTACATCGCTCATTTGCAATTTTAGAGTTTACTTTTCTCCGTGTAGAAATAAGCGACAAAAACGTCAACTGTCATTGAAAATCTGACCACCCCGACATCAAAGAAGCCGACGCAATCTGTCGCTACTGTATTGTTCTTTATACTGGGACACAGGCGTAACCATAGATGTGCATAACGTAACTAGTATTGTATATGGTTGTATAGTACATGGAACTTGATTTTGTAGCAGACTCATTTTTGCATTTGACATAAATATATAAAACCAAATGAGAAAATGTTTAAAGAAACCGGAAGAAACACAAATAGACTATTAACAATAAAAAAGTAAATCGCAATGCTACGCTTATGTTTTGACATTATCGACAGCTGATATTGACAAATGTTTTCAACCTCTAAATGTAAAATACCCTAAAATAAAAAGTCTTTATTACGTTACGGGTACAACATGGTATGTAAATGGCATGAAAATAGATAAGAAAAACCAAAAATTTAAAAGAAAAACAGCCTCTTTGTGTGACCCGATTTCTTATGTCATTAGTGTCAATTTTATTTTGTCAAATTGGTTGCACTTCTCTTGTATAGAAGTCCTCTATTGTCCTCTATAAAAACTCGGCTGTATTTTTACCGAAATATATTTATTCGCAATTCACGTAGTGGTTTGGTTTTTGGTTTGGTAATTTGATGTCATAATTCTCCTCATTGTCAAATTTTGACATTAGCAGCTTTGATCAAGACAAGAGAGTCCTTGAACGAAAAATCGTAGTTCGGGTTTTAGTTTTAAAGCACAAAGAGATTAACAAATCTGATTCACAGTGTTATTCGAACGTTGATTTTCGATCACACAGGTCATATATCGGACGGTTTCGGCGAAGACAGAACAATATAATAATATTAATCTCTTTTATGGTCTTGGCATTGACTTGGTCGGAAAACTGTTAATAAATAATAGTAAATAGTGTAGAAGTCATAAGTGCGCAATGTCATCAAATTAATTTCGAATCAATCATGTTGAAACAAATCTTAGGTAAGTAAGTCATTTAAAAGTTGTAATTCTGCATACGGACTTTAATTATATTTGAATACGACTCTGCTTAGTCAACCATTTAAGCCACGCCCAGTGGGGTCATTTTTAATAAAACGTATCATATGCAAAACAATTGCCTCATGGCATCTCCATTAGTATTATAACTCCATGCTCTCGACAGAATAACCATATTAATTTAAGCAACTTTCCTGGGTGGATAGTACTTGGATTAAGCCCATAACCACAAAAAGAAGAAGAAGACTCAATTACCATATGAAATTCGCAAATATTTTTAGGATTTTTAAAAAGAAGAGTAGATTTTGCATTGTATATATTTTGCCTCAATCTTACAATGTCCTTTGTAGTTAAGGTCTTGACTGCAGAATTTTTAATTTGAGCTGTTTTTTAGCCACCACATTGGTTTAAAATATTTTTTAAACCATATTTAAAGTGACGTCATGAATTAATAGATGGCAAAAATAGATTGTTTTAAAAATATAACCTGCTAACTGTCATATGACAAAATTTTAAATACTGATTTCGATCGTATTATTTTTTGATGGATTACCGGTTGAAATAAGTTCTAGAAAGGAGAAGCGAAGTCGATTTAAAAAATGAATTGATTTTTTTTAATGATTATTTTAAATCAGATGAAGGAAGATAAGTGTTTGATAGCGATTTTAATTAAAAATTGGTGGATTTTTAATACATTTCAATCTGAAATGTTGATTACTGTTTTATTTTTGGTATTTTTCTTGTCAATTAACATGGCATCATATATTTATGATACGCGATTATCTAACGATTATTTGCTGTAGATTTTTTGGGCTTTTCCAAAGTTCTTCAACTGCCAAAGAACGTTTAATTGCTTTTATATATTTGCTGGCAAATTCAGAATCTGAAGCAAACTACGTAATTATTTTTGCAAAAAACGTACAACTGATAAGTAATCCTTTAACCTTATTTCAATTGCAACATTGTTTCATAATCAAGAGTAACCTACAGGTAGATCACATTGTCCAACTGTTTATGATTACCATAAATATTAATAATAATTGTATTATAACATTATAACCAATTAATGTATGAATATGAATCACATATATGTATGAAGTTATCAAAAATCAATAAAAATCAACAAAACGTCACATATATTAAAATGTTCAAAGATGGAATAGAGCAAAACAACATACAACAGTCAAAATCAGAATCTCTTATGTGTCAACCGTTATTGAACCATATGCCTCCAACTGGTTCAAAAATTTTAGCTTTGGTTTAAAATATTTCGTAAGTGACGTCATAGTTGCATCGCTAAAAGTTAAACGGTTTAAAACAGTCGAAAATATTTTAAACCAAACACTCGCTAAAAAATACCTTTAGTTTCTAATTATTAGTTTTTCACAAATGTCCTTCATACTTTACGCTTAACTGAATTACTCACGAGATGTCTGTTAAAAACTTCATGGGATAACTTTTTATGATTGTGATCCAAAACTGATTGCAGTATTGTATCGTCAGATCTTTGAGTTTTCACAAATGCTTACTGCATTGCCATCATTTTACTGTTTTATTGGCCAACATTTTTTAAAAACTGAATGTATAGCCATAAATTACCAATAATGATATGCCTGTCTCACTTTAACAAAATGTTGCTTGCAGTATTAAAAACTGCACAAAAACAGCAACGCAGACACCAACACAAAGACAAAGACGAACTAAAATTAATAATATTTGACGATAGTATACTGGTCTTCCCTCGGCATGTTTAATGATAATTCGTTTATAGCTGGAACTAAAGCTAATTAAAAGTCCATTTGGTAATTTAAGTTAGTTTTATCCAAATAACCTCATCACAAAACAACAATTATTACTATGTTAATTATTACTGGAATAACCAGTATATAAAAATATAGCTTCCAATAATTCTGTTATATGCATACCCCATTTTCTAATTTTCTAACATTTTTCTGGTATGGGTTCAATAAAGTACCTTTTATGTATGTTTCTTTTGCTTTGTAGGTAGGTACTGATATGGTATTAAAACACCCTGTATTTTAATATACTAATAATAAGTATATTAATAATTCAATAATAATAGTAATAATTAAAAATAATGAAAAGTTTTTGATAACCCTGTATTATAAAAATATTGTAAGAAGTCTTAAGAGAAGCAGATTAAGAGATAGAAAAAATGGTTTCTAGATAAAAAAAGATTGTTAGGAAAAAGTCAGTTTGAAGGTTGATGAATTTTGAAATTTTTAAAAATGTCAAGGAAAATTTATGAATAAGATTATTATATAAAGATATACGAGTACAAGAAACTTAAATAAACAAACTGTTAACGATCCATTGTAAAAAGGAAATACATATCAGAAGAAATATTAGGAGGAAAAGAAGAGGAAAGTTTAAAAAATTTATAGGCGATTGAAAGAGACATGGACACAGCAGTGATGTGAACACGGTATTTATAAAAACATTTATATTTTTGTGTAATTATAGTTTATAGTGAGGAATAGATATTCATTCAAGTTGTTTTTTTAAAAACTGAAAATTTGTAATAATAGTTATAGTTAAAATTTTAATAAATCTATTTAAATTTTTCTTTAACAAGAGTTATTTTTTTTTGTTAATTAAGTTTAGTAGGTGTAGTAGAATAGTTAATAGTTTCTTTTAAATGTTCAGATATAACAGGTAATAAAAGACCTGATATTTGTGAAATTCGCAGATACTTATTTTGTTAAAATTAAACACAAATTTGATTTTGTAAGAGTTTTGTTTATTTAAGTATCTAATTGCTTGATATCATAAATATAGGAATCATTTTTCTATAATAACTAAATAAACTAAAATAAACTAAAATAAACTAAAATAAACTAAAATAAACTAAAATAAACTAAAATAAACTAAAATAAACTAAAATAAACTAAAATAAACTAAAATAAACTAAAATAAACTAAAATAAACTAAAATAAACTAAAATAAACTAAAATAAACTAAAATAAACTAAAATAAACTAAAATAAACTAAAATAAACTAAAATAAACTAAAATAAACTAAAATAAACTAAAATAAACTAAAATAAACTAAAATAAACTAAAATAAACTAAAATAAACTAAAATAAACTAAAATAAACTAAAATAAACTAAAATAAACTAAAATAAACTAAAATAAACTAAAATAAACTAAAATAAACTAAAATAAACTAAAATAAACTAAAATAAACTAAAATAAACTAAAATAAACTAAAATAAACTAAAATAAACTAAAATAAACTAAAATAAACTAAAATAAACTAAAATAAACTAAAATAAACTAAAATAAACTAAAATAAACTAAAATAAACTAAAATAAACTAAAATAAACTAAAATAAACTAAAATAAACTAAAATAAACTAAAATAAACTAAAATAAACTAAAATAAACTAAAATAAACTAAAATAAACTAAAATAAACTAAAATAAACTAAAATAAACTAAAATAAACTAAAATAAACTAAAATAAACTAAAATAAACTAAAATAAACTAAAATAAACTAAAATAAACTAAAATAAACTAAAATAAACTAAAATAAACTAAAATAAACTAAAATAAACTAAAATAAACTAAAATAAACTAAAATAAACTAAAATAAACTAAAATAAACTAAAATAAACTAAAATAAACTAAAATAAACTAAAATAAACTAAAATAAACTAAAATAAACTAAAATAAACTAAAATAAACTAAAATAAACTAAAATAAACTAAAATAAACTAAAATAAACTAAAATAAACTAAAATAAACTAAAATAAACTAAAATAAACTAAAATGAACTAAAATGAACTAAAATAAACTAAAATAAACTAAAATAAACTAAAATAAACTAAAATAAACTAAAATAAACTAAAATGAACTAAAATGAACTAAAATGAACTAAAATAAACTAAAATAAACTAAAATAAACTAAAATAAACTAAAATAAACTAAAATAAACTAAAATAAACTAAAATAAACTAAAATAAACTAAAATAAAATAAACTAAAATAAACTAAAATAAACTAAAATAAACTAAAATAAACTAAAATAAACTAAAATAAACTAAAATAAACTAAAATAAACTAAAATAAACTAAAATAAAATAAACTAAAATAAACTAAAATAAACTAAAATAAACTAAATTTAATTAAATAAAAAAATAAAAATAAAGTTTATAAAATATAATACTTCTTGAACCGGCACCACTCAGAGAAAGAGAATCTGCTCTATATAAAATAAAGTGATAAAATATATAAAAAAGAAAGCTAGCCGAGGTAAGTTTAGGTTATTGAGTTTTTATAAATTTTAAGGTTAAATAGAGTACATTACGGTACCTACTTTCAAAAATTACATTTGACAACACTGGTTAAATTTTCGTAGAATTTTGGTAGTAATAAAATTTGCTCCGTGGATGCAGTTTCGTTGTTAAAAATTGTACCTAACCGATTCGGGATGCAGTTTTGAATGACCACCACCCCCTTTCTAAAATTTTGTTTTCGTAAGGAAAGGTATTTCCTTTAAAAGAGCGTCATTGGTCAGGTACCTAGTGTGTTTTTTTTAATATTAAATGTATTTCAAAATAACATACCTCTTTCGATTGCGTTTCTGTTGAGTGGAATGATCCCTTCCAGGAGAAATCAAATGGTCGTACCCATTTCCCACTGAAATACAACGTATTTGCCAAAACCAATTTAGTTTCAGGATTAAGTTTGTCTGGGTTAATCAAATTTTGTATTTTATTATTCGTTTTTTGTCCTACCCATTCATTAATGGTACCTGCAGCGTGTTCTTTATTTTGGTAGTCAATATTTTCAACTTCGGATTGGTAATCGTTAACAGCAGTATTCTTGAATGATTCTTCTACAGGAAAACCTTTAGCTGGATATATTTTATTGGCTGAGAGTACTTTCAAGTCTTCGGAATTAACATTTAGGCTAGAAGTTAGTTGTTTATAACCGTTGGTACGTTCTTTATCATCCTGGACTAAGTTTAATCCCGATACTAATTCATTTTTTGTATCTCCTTTAGCACCACTGGTCAACAGAGATAAAACTAAGTTTGCCGATAGTCCACTGTAAACAAAATTACCATTTTGTGTATTAGCGAGTTCCTAGAAAAATAAAAATTTATTTAGTATTGTCTGGAATAACAATAAATGTTATAATATTAATCATGTATATTCATTCTTGATATTTTTATCTTTATAAATTTTGAAGAATTTAATATATAATATAAAAAAAACATGTTTTCGGACAACGTAACAATCTCTCCTGAATCAATATTTTGGTTTATTACTTTCTATTCCAGCTTGAAGGGGGTGGGATGACTTAGTGGTTAGAGTCATGACTTTTATATCGAAAATTCTCAGGTTTGACCCACCGGTTCAGAGTAGATATGGGGTGCGTTGGGAATACTTTTGAACTGCACATGCGCGGTATATGTCACGTGCAGTTCAAAAGTATTCTTAACGCACCCCATATCTACTGTGAGGTGACTTTTAACTCTCGAATATATTTAGTTTAGGTTAGGTTATAACTTATGATTTTGTTATACGTCCTGCCAAGAAATATAAATTGTTCTAGGCTAATAAGAAACAGGGGCAATTTCTCCATTGGTTTATTTATGCAGTGATCACCCACTTACATTTCATAAAAATAAATTATTTTAAAATAAATAACATAAAAATATTAATTCAATT
This sequence comes from Psylliodes chrysocephalus, assembly GCA_927349885.1. NCBI lineage: Eukaryota > Metazoa > Arthropoda > Insecta > Coleoptera > Chrysomelidae > Psylliodes > Psylliodes chrysocephalus. The sequence goes on from OV651830.1 coordinate 20,844,412, forward strand.
TTAATAATTTTATTGTCATACGTGTTGATATCTATTTTTGGGTACGCCATTGCGCTCTGGCTAATCACGTTTCCGTGGCGTTCTTTTATGAGTGAGCCTGAAGGAGTGAGAGCGTTCTTGAAAGTATTTAGGTAAAAAGAGATGTCGCACGTTAACAGATCCCTGAAACGTAGTGAAACAATCATAAAATCACTTAAATCAGCTTAATTTGCGCAACGCATGCAGTTACGTCACACAGTAGGGCGGGGCATACAAAAATCGAAAAATTGAAAAATCGAAAAATCGAAACAGAAATTCCGTAACGAAAATAAACCTAACACCCCCCACTCCGACCGGCACAGCGGTGCGGCGTTGAAAGCCGTACATCGTCTAACTTCGTTTCAGTTCGGCAGATTTCGGCACGGTGTTTGTGTGCGTGCGACTAGACGTATGCAGTAGACCAGCTGCTAACTGATTCTATCCCTTTTAGACACAATTTCGGAAAAATTAAATTTGAAAATGAATAATGATGCACAAGAATCCACAACAAAATATGGGACCACCATTGACGCTGTATTTTCCAGATATTTAGAGGATATCAAGTCTCAAACTTATGTTTCTTATTTCAGTTACCATAAACCTATAGTTTCAATGATAAAAATTCCTGAATGTATTGTAAGATAATAAAAATATTTTAAATAATATTAACTTCTTATTTATTCAATAAAAGAAAAAAATTGTTTTCTTATCGGTCACCACGCTCAAAAAGTGTAACTTGAATTAATATCAAAGAAAAAACTTGAATTAATATCGAAGAAAAAAAATACTGCATAAATAAAAAATGCTATGCAATAGCTTTACCGCGGCAGTCCCCGAGTGTCACAAGTATTTTTTTATTTTAAAACTAATTTTACATTCAGAACTGTTAACAATTGAAATAAAGAGCCGTCAATTATAATATTAAAAAACATATTATTTACTATTTCATGAGAATATATATTTTAATCCGGACCTGGGAATATTTTAACCAACAGACAATGTTAGCGCTTATCTACAAATTAAACAATAGTGATAACGAGGGTCGTCCGCTAATATTATTTGAGAGTCACTAGATCTCTGGCTTTACTATATAGTCCAGTAACTGAAGAGACCAACCTGTCATTCATATTTCCATATTTCCGTTGTGGCTCAACTCTTAGGTCTCGGCGGTCGCTTCCAAGGTCGAAACCTTTTACCAACTCTGCTGCGTGGAAAGGGCCCAAAATGGACCCTAAAACTGGTTTCTCGCCAATATCTTCCACAATATGCAAATTTGAGAATTTTTGTTTAAATAAAAAAGAAAGATCTTATTATTATCTACAAAAATGGTCCCTATCATTTTTGTCGGGAATTCGACAGGTTTCGAGATAACCGCAATCAAAAGTCCCCTCGTTCAGCCCCTGCTTTAATTCTATAGCAATGCTGATTAGCTTGTAAACGGGTGGACAAATTGTTTCAGAACTCAGTCAAAAATTGATATTTTTTGATGATTCAAAGTTCATTACAATGGGAAAACCCATAGATATCGATCCATGTGCCCATTATTTCCTGTCAAGAACATTGAAAAAGGGGTCAAAGTTGGGTTTTCCAACTATTTTGGACCACTTTATAGTAATTCATTCATATTTTTTTTCTTTTAATAGTTTTTATCCCATTTTTGTTTTAAATGGGAACTTGAGATGTCTCGAATGATCTCAGAAATTTTTTCCAGTATCTTCCTGGCGTTTTAAAACAAAATTGATTTGTTTATTTGCATTTTATATACGTTTTCGGAGTTCTAGAAATCTTTGAAACAAGCAGTAATTAAAAACTTATATTTCATTATATTGTTATTCAATGCACACCGTTTTAAAGCATAGAGTGTCTACTTTTTGAATGTATTTTTTTTTTTTAATAAAGTTGTTCCATTTTCCAGAAATCGGGAAAATTGATAACACCGGGGAAAACCGGACTTTTTTTTTAAATACTTCTTGTTCCCCGCTGTTAATTTTTTGAACATTAATACCCAGACCGAAGTGAAGCTGATATTCTCACCTTTCCATTTCTATTAATTGATCCCCGTATGTGAGCGTGGTTCTTAACTGTTTGTTAGAATTATCTTCCCCATTTTTACGCTCTCCGCCTGAGATCCATGATATTCCATCATAACCTAATCATGTGTACCCACGCGCCACGCGCTCACCTTAATCGTCTGCTTTTGTTGGTATACACTCTCTGTTGTTTTTGAGTCGTTATTGTCGGTTGTTATATATTTCTTTCGTATATTTAAAGAAAATTCACAATTCTGGGTTCGAGTAGTACAATAATAAACAATGATTACTTTTCTTTTCTATATTTAACACAAATGAGTTAAAGTGGAATATATATCGAAGATTTGGGATTGAGGTAAGTCTTTTGTTGCTATATCTATCATATAATTATTTCTACTAATGTTATTCTTTTTTTTTTTAGTTTAAAACAAACATAAAATAGAAAGCCCTTTAGATACAGAGCTTTTAGCGGCACTTCTAGAAGATTTTCTTTACAAAGTGAGTGTAAATTACCAGAACCATTAATGAAATTAAGTGTAAAAGGGATCCGGCCCTCCTGGAACTCTTGCGAGAAGAAGTGTTCATGTTTGAAAGCCGGACTGAAATGCTCGCCTGTCTGTGGTTCGTGTCAGTCGACACAGTGTTTTAATTATAACAAAAATGAAGTTATTTTTCCGGAAGAATTAGGGATGGATCGAGACCCAGAAGGGGTTGAAGGGGAGGAGGATGAAATAGCTGTGGAGACAGCAACACAGAGGTTGGAAAAATAGGGGGAAGGGACGCGTGGAGGAGGGGAAGAAATAGAGCAAGACGATGAAGAGTATAATTCTGATGACATTGAATGGTTTAACGTATGATAAATTATAAGCATTGCTATGTATTTCGTATTTTCAACATGTTTTTCATAATAAAAGAAATTTTTCAGAAACTTCTTATTTTTCTGAAACCCTGGACCTATATTGTTCCGATAGAAGTTGGCGAAAATTTTGCAAAAGACGCAAAAAATATAAAGGGTCTTCTCGGGTCAATATTCATCACACTCTAAAACTAATAACCCACTATTAGGCAAAGCGTCGGGAATTGAGACTGCCACATGAAAAAAAAAATTTTTTTTTGCACTTTCCTATTAAATTTTGCAACGCAAATTTCACATAACATTCGGCAATATAGATGAGATACCCCAAGCGCTACTTTACAGAAAAAATCCCGTAGAATCCGCCAATAATTGTCGAAAGATCGATTGGTGCCCGGATTTCCATTCATAGGCCCCATAATTTAGTGAGCAGAGGTATGCCGCTGGCGCCATCTACAATTGGTCTCCAAAGTCCAAAACATGAAAATCAATGTATTCCTAACTCCCTCGAGCGGAAATTCAATGAGAAACTAACATTTCTATTCAGTGCAAAAATTCGGGCGTATTCGAAGGCCGTTTTTGCAAAAAATATTCGTCTTGCGAAAAAAATGGTAGGGACCATTTTTTTAGATAATGATACGATCTTCATTTTTTATCTAAACAATAATGGTCTAATTTGTATATTTTGGCAGATATTAGCGGGAAACCATTTTTTCGGACTTTAAGGGCCATTTTGAGCCCTTTTCAACCCAGCAGTGTTGGCAAAAGACGACGGTATTGTATAAATATTGTATAAAAATTGTAGATCGTAGTAAAATATGGAGGGCTAGCCTTAAAAGTCGCAGAAACCTGAAAAGAAAATTTGGTGACAATGCTTATGAAGTTGAGGCAATATATTTTGATGGGCGCAAAGATAAGACTTTAATCCAAAAGAAAATAGGAGACAAGTTTTGTCAAAAAAAGTTGTTGAAGAACATTATGTTCTAGTTTTTGAACCAGGATCGAGATATTTTGGAAATTTGGGAATGTCAAAGCAATTAAGACATCGATGATCAACTTTTAACAAAACAAAATATTGATTTAAAATTAACTTGGTTGTGAGGAAAAAAATTTGAATTGAAGTTTTTTTATTTTGTAAAGCTTTATATGAAGACTTAACTTATAGAAGTTCTAAATACAAAAATAATCGGTAGGGATCATATCTTTGACGAAATGGCCAAGACAAATGGTCATAATGTGTTAAGATTACCTCCTTACTACTGTGTTTTGAACCCGATTAAACTATTTATGGGCCCACCTTAAAAACAAGTAAAAATAAAAAAAATCCGATAGCGTTGTAAGACATTGAAAGAGTTCTCAAATATTACCTCTGAGAACTGAGAAACGCTATAAACTATGTAATAAAGGTTGAAAACGAATATATGCGACACGTACTAGTTTCAAAAAGACTTGTTATTAATGTAAGCAACGGAGAATCTGATAAGGAAGGTAATGAGGGTGATGATAGTGATTTAGATTAGTTTTACAAACATAATTTTTCTATTAATTTTTATGAATTAATAAAAAAATTCTTTTTTTATTATAAATATTTGCTTTAGTAAAATTCTGTACAGGTATCAATATCATCAGGCAAAAACAAATAATGATTTTTACTGACAAAAAATTTTACACTATACATAATATATTGACCAGTATAATAGTACCGAGTTGGAACTAAAAGGCTTGAAACTTACCTTATGCAGATTACCATTAAATTTGCTGCCTGATTCAACTACTTTTTGTAAAGGAGTTTGTTCTTGGCAGTGGCAACCAATAATGATTCCCAAAACCAATAATAATGGATTTAGTAACATATTTACTCACTTTTTTAACTGAAACTCTTATAGTACTCTTCAGTTCTTAGTAAAGTAAAAAAAATGATATTAACATCTACTTATATTTATGTATAAATTGAATTATATAATACCATAGGCGTACTTAGAATATTTGCTAAGATTAATATTAATAATAATGTAATATTTGCATCTTTATGGTGTGGTAAGTCATTAATGAAAAGTAATAATAATGTAGAGGGCGGAATACTTATATGCATCAAAATACAACAAAATATGCGCATATATATATATATATATATATATATATATATATATATATGCATCGTTTTTACCAAAAATATGCAGTTATTTTGTCCAATTATGCCTAAATATGCAAATGCATATTTGTTAAAAATACTTTAAAAAAAAGTAGGGGGTGGGTAGCTCAGTGGTTAGTGCGTTGGCCTGTGGACTTAGGGGTCCCGGGTTCAAATTCCAGCCGGGACGCGATTTTTTATAAAAATTAATTCTGATGTCTAGCGAATATTTCCACTTGACCATTCACTGTTGGGTTCTAATTAACATTGCTGGTCCTAATTAACATTGCTGTTCCTAATTTGGTACGCTATCAAAGCCATTACACGAAAAAAAAAAAAACAAAAGAAAATATGTAATATAAAAATTTATTTAAAACAAACGAAACACAAAAAATAGTAGAAGTTAAGTATAGAATAGTATAAAAATATTAAATAGTAATATTATAATAGGAATTTATAATTAAATATTTTTCGAAATTTTCTATTAAACATTTTTGTCTTCTGTCTGTAAAAATATGTTTTGATATAGAAAAGGTCCTTTCAACATCTACCGAAGTAATAGGACAATACCGTAATTTTGGAAGTAATTTACAGGGCCAACGTAAAACTTCTTTGGAAAATTTTCCCTCAAAAATGTTTTTCACTTCCCTTATTTAATTGAACCCTTCATTCTTTAATAAAGTTGTATTTAATTTTTTTCTAATCTTAAGGCCTATGTCACCAGGAACATTGTTACATTTATCGGAAACTGTTGATTCGATTAAACTTAAATTTTTCTTTTCCAATGAAGTTATTACATCAGGTAAAAAACTAAAATTAACCTTTATAAACACAAGTTGCTTAGGCACAAGGGGATTTTTTAACAATTCTTTACTTTGCACTACACATTGTGAATTGTCTTCTATATCCAAAATTAAATCCTTAATTGCTTCAAAATTTTCTGCATAGAATATAGCTGCTTTAATCCATGTCCCCCATCGCGTAATTACGGGTTCCGGGGGCAAACACACCCCTACCATTCTCTCTTTATACAACTGCACTCTTAAAGGGGCTTTTAAAAATATTTTTTTCACATTCGAAATTAGCTTGTTAACCAAGGGATATTCTGTTCTCACAGTTTCTGCAACTAAGTTTATTCCATGCAGAAGACAAGTAACGTGGACCATATTTGGATAAAATATTTTTAAGTTTTGCCCTACTTTTATCATATATGGTGCTGCGTCAGACAAAAACACTAAGAACTTCTCTGAGGGAATTTGATTTGGTAAAAAAAATTCTGCTAGAGATTGTTGAATAAATCGGGTAACAGTTGTATTGTTAGTTTTTTCTAACTGTTTTGATGCAATTAAATATGATGTACCTGGTTCATTTTCTTTTAAGGCTCCAATCATAAGATGTACCATATATCTTCCACAAGCATCTGTGCTTTCATCGACAATGATGTAAAAATTGCTATCATCCAGTAAAACTTTAATTTCTTCTATTACATTTATACAGGGTGGCTCACGCTCAACGGGACGGAGCTTTATGGGAAAACGACCAAAGATATAAAAAATTCGTTTGGGAGGAATACGTAGGTTACAGACGGCTACAATTTAAAATTTGTTAGATGTATACAGGATGTCCCACATAAGAGAAAATATACAAAGTTATATTATTTTTAATGGAACACCCTGTTTTTTATTTTAGAATTAAAAACTACATCAAAAATAATGTCAGTTAACTAAAGGTTCCCTATTACTATTATTATTAGTTTTCGATTTATTTGAATTTTTAAGGAAAAAAAGTCTTCCAGAAATTAATTGTTTACTCTTGTTTGAATAATTTTTAATGAACTAATTTTTTTTCTTATGTATACATCTATGTATACATTTATGTATACATCTAACAAATTTTAAATTGTAGCCGTCTGTAACCTACGTATTCCTCCCAAACGAATTTTTTATATCTTTGGTCGTTTTCCCATAAAGCTCCGTCCCGTTGAGCGTGAGCCACCCTGTATATATAGCATGTACATTTTTTTTTCTGAGTGTAGATTCGTCAGGAATGGTTTGATTGCAATATTTTTGTAAAAATTCTCTTAGATGTAGGTTTTGTAACTTCTTTAATGGAATATTTGCCGCAACAAGAACTTTGCACAAGTCCTGATTAAATACCTCCTTGTCACTTTTTGTTTTGTCGGCGTTTTGAAATGACCTCACAACGCATTGTTGAACCGGTTGTGATTTCATTTTTTGCAATTTGGCTTTATGCAATGATGTTTTCACGTGTTGAACCACTTTGAACTTTTTTTCGCAAACCACTATTTTGGCACAAGCTTTACAAAAAAACTTTATCCCCATTGATTTCCAACTCTGGAAAGTTAATAATCCACGAAGAAATTCTCGACATTTTAGGACACTTTTAAAACAACAAATTATTACAAGACTTTTCACTAGGCAAATAACGAGGATACTATCTCATTAAACTGAATGAAAAACATTCAAAATATTCCGATGTTAGGGTAGATTGGTTACAAGAAATTACTGAAAATTTTATATAAACCGTTTTATTGCATTGTAGGTAATACTTTATCTGTGTAAATACCATCTATTAACAATTACCATAATGCGCTTAATCTCTTAAGAAGGTAAAAACCCAGTGCATGCCACCCTCCAAGAACTAATTAATAAGAATTTACAAGAAGTGACACTTAAAAACAAATACAAAAATTTAAAAGGTCTTTATTTCAAATATATCTGTATAATCTGTTAAAACAGTTTTTGATTTGCACAGTATAGTAATACATTTTTTTTTTCCGAAAATATGCAATATTTTCTTAAATTTTCTGAACTTTGGTAAAATATGCAATATTTTCTGAATTTTGGAAAAATATGCAATATTTTCTGAACTTTGGTAAAATATGCAAAAAATGCATATATATGCATTTTGCATATATTCCGCTCTCTAATAATAAGGGTACAAGGAGTGAATTAACTTAGTAGTTAGAGTCATAAATTCGAGAAATAGGATCTTAGGATCGAATCCCACCAGTGGCTGGGATTTTAATTAAATTTAATAAATTAATTATTACTAATGTATAGGTAGTATTCTCCAATCGACCATTCAGTGTTGAGTTCTAATTAACAGTGCTGTTCCTAAAATAGCGCTGGCAAACATTAACAAAGCCTACACTTAACACGAGGCGAATAACTTAAGTATTTGATGCCGATATCAAATTAAAAAAAGATAAGGGTACAAGTACATACCCCTAAGTTACACCCATGTCAACTAAAACTTAGAATCATTTAATTTAACAAACTTGACCTATCTGAGATAAAACTATAGAAACAAGCAAAATATAATCCTTTTAATTTAATGTTATGAAATTTATTGTTAATAATATCAGAATTTATGCAATCAAATGCCCGTGAAAGGTCAAAATATAGATTAGCAACATAAAATCAGTCAATTATCCAAACATTTATAAACATATTTAGTGAAGATATTGTTTTTGGTATCTCAATTTATTCCAACTCAACTTTTACAATAACTATACAACTGATAACATTAACGTGTAACCCCTCCTGTAGTCCTGTAGTTTGTTTGGGTAGCGGGTAGATTTTAGACAGTCGGAGATAGAGTTCTTTGGAAATAAAACTTCATTCTGTTTTTAACCATTTGTCGTCTATGGAATATTCTGTTATGTACGTGTCTTAAATGCTGTTGGAACTGCCGTCTGATGTTTTTATGAAAGTTGTGCAACCTGTATTCTTCTGCTCTTTTTTCCTTTTCCTCCTATTAATGTGAATTGTACTCCTGTATCCACTAAAGCTATTAGATATTTTCCATTTTTAAACTTAAGTGTGACGTGCGGTCGCATGTCTGTTGACTTGTGGCCGTAGCGGGTTGTTAAGAAGGTCACTATTCGACGACTGGGATGCCTCCTGTGGACCCTGTCGTCCTCTGGTTATGTATCCTAGTCTTATACTTAATTCTTTCACCGTTCCTTCTGTAGGAGCTTTCCGATCGCTTAGATATGTTATTAATAGACAAGTCTTTAGAAGATGATAAGTTTGCTTAGAAAGACGCCAAGTCTTTAGAAAAAGACGACAAGTATTCAGAAGATGACAAACCTTTAAAAGAAAATGAAAATCTTT
>OV651830.1:20854082-20889083 GCA_927349885.1 Psylliodes chrysocephalus
CTTTTTAACAAACCTTGTATACGACTGATAAATTTGATATCAGATGGTTCAATTTTAGGTTTTAAAACTACCTACGTAAATTGACGGCGTATGCAATCAAAGACTAAAGAACTTTCATTATTTCGTGATTGAATCCAGTAATAAGGTGCCATTGGTGTAGACAGGAATTTGTCCAGGGGGGAGGGGCAGAAACTGTAAAAGGTCTTTACAAAAACATACCACATATTCCTTAGACCAAAATAAGTTGATTTAATTACCTTAGTAGAAAGTTGCTTCGTTTGGGCTCCAGAGGGCCTTGAAGTTACAATTTTTAAATCGTTTTTCCCATATAAATTTATATGCGATTTTGCTGAAATTTGGTATATTGGTAGAGTTTTATGTGGCAAAAAAATGGTATTAAAATTTTGTCCGATAATAATACATAGGCGTAGAACTTGATTTTTTAAATAATTGCACCTTTAAAAATTCTACGCCAATGGAAGAAAAGGAGTTTGAGTATGAAATTTAGATTGCGCAACTCATTTACTTTAAAAAAGGTACTCTTGATAAGACTCGATTACTCTCATGGTTTTGACGAAATTTGCATTTTAGTAATTTTAGAACATAAACAATAATTATTAAAATACAAACTTTGTCAAAACCATGAGAGTAAATCGAGTGTTATCAAGGGTACTTTTTTGTAGTAAATGAGTACCCAATCCAAATTTCATACTCAACCCCCTTTTTTGCCATTGGCGTAGAATTTTTAAAGGTGCAATTATTTAAAAAATCATGTTCTACGCCTATGCATTATTATCGGACAAAATTTTATACGATGAAAAACAAAAAAATGTACTTTTTTCATATCTTCTTCAACACCTCTAATCGAGACTTTTAACAAAAATACTCGATTCTTGCCATGTACGATTTTTTGAGGAATATTAATTATTTGCCTGCAATACGTATACAAAAACATTTATTGTTGGTTTCCATAGTTTCATCTAAATAAAAATATTGTCAAGTTTTAACACCTAATCTCTTGTTAACGATTGAAAGTGTTCTATCTGACTCAATAATTAAAAAAACAAATGCGTGGTTTATTAATATGGCTGTACAATATACCAATGCAGAATATACCGATATGTTACTGACATTAGGATTTTGTGAAGGAAATGCTCGAGAGAGTGTCAGGGTGTACTCTGAAAGGTTTCCAAATCGTCGTGTATCTAGCCACCCAACTTTTGCTGCTGTTGAGAGACGTCTTCGGGAGACCGGTTCCTTTGCCTCCCAACACTGTTGATAATGGAAGAGAACGTTTTGAAAGGATTCCTGAAGTTGAAGAAGACATTTTGTTAGCCCTTTTCTTCTCATTAACAACTTGGTTAAAGACAGGGAGAGTTAACAGTGTAGGTTCTTTACTATTTCCTAAATTACCCGGCTAATTGATAGGTTACAATCAAATAAACAAATTCGTACTGAGAAGAGTTCTTTCAGGAATATATATTTTAATAAGACAAAGTATCTGTAGTTGTTGGACAATATCAAGATTATCAAATGGTATAAAATTCAATTAGTATTCAATCGATTACCCAAGGTTAGTACTAACTGTGGTTTACAGTAATGAATACTGCATATAAATATTACTCAAATAATAAATTATAATTTGTTTACAGTATGTTTTTACTTCTCCAGTTGATTCCTTTAATTGGTTTAATGGGCACCACCGACAGGATGCTTGAAAACTAAACTAATCTTACTTGTTATGAAGAGGAACACTTTAGGTTTTCTAGATGGTTCTAAATTGAACTGGTAAGTAACTTTACCATCTTAATCTGATAGGCACTGATTCCGTGATTTCAGGTACTTTAGCAGCCTATGGAATGCATATATGTTATTTTACCGGGACCAGGAAGCGAGTAGGGGTAGCTGTATTCTAATAGCTACTCTTTAGCTATCTACTTAGCTCGAAGCAGCGGGAGATATAGCTTAGATTGCTAGGTAAGCAAAAGCTGAGGGAGGTATTCTAAAAAGGCCTAAAATATAATTAGGTACAGTTAGCTTGGGAAAAAAAGCATTTATACTATATATTACTAATGCATTTATTTTAAACATGTATTTATGTCTATAACTTACCACTGTTGGAGTTGGGTCTCATAAGTTTATTTTAAAATTATTTAGGAAAATATAATCCACAAAAGTGTGTATATATCTTCTTAGATATATAAGTAACTAATCCTAATAATAATTTATTCTTTTCAGACTAATTAAATCCGGAAAATTCGGAGTTGCACCACGTGCACGTCTCTAGATTAGCCAGGAAAAGAAGCGGGAACAAGAGAGAGAAAACGAGAGAGAGAGATATACACTCTAGAGAAATTATGGAAGAAATAAAGACCCATATCCTAGCAGTTAAGCAGCCACTTAAATGAAGGGCTTAGCAGCATTAAAGGCAGTACTGGTAAATGGTAAAAGAAGAATATTCAAGTGATCTGTGCCCTATACATTAAAACTATTTATGTAAACATAACCATACTTAGAATGTTTTTATTATTATTAAATTACGTCTGAGGATTAAACTATTTTATTTATGTTTTAAATGAACTGCTAAGAAAATTAATTTGGATTATTCATCACATCTTGATAGTCGTAAGTACATTTGTTCTTTTAAAAATCTCGTCTTTTACTATCGTTATTTTAATAAATCAAATCTTATTATGCAATAAACCCGTAACAATTTTAGAACGTGTCGAAGAAGATCCAGAATTAAGCACCAGACGAATTGGAAGGGAACTAGGAGTAAGTAAAGATGTCGTTCATAAAGTGCTTGGAGAACAATTGCTATATCCATACCATAAGAAACCAGTACAAGAATTATTAGTCCATGATCCTCAAATTCGTTTGGGTTTTTGTCGATTTGTTAATATGCAAAGAGAAAGAGATCCAAACTTTGTCAAGAAGGTTCTCTTTACCGATGAAGCGGATTTTACAAGAAGAGGTATAACTAATACCCATAATAAACATGTTTATGCCGTTGAAAATCCGCATGCAATAAAGGTAAACTATTTTCAGCACGAATTCAAAATTAATGTGTGGGCTGGAATAATTGGTAATTTCATTGTTGGTCCTGTCATACTTCCACGAAGATTAACTGGAGAAAATTATTTGGATTTTCTACAAAATACGTTTCCAGAATTGTTAGAAGATTTACCTCTCCAACTTCGGAGAGATATGTGGTTTATGCAAGATGGAGCTCCACCACATTTTTCTTTAAACGTTAGAAACCACTAGAATGAACAATATCCACACAAATGGATAGGCAGAGGTAATGACACACCTGTAAACTGGCCACCACGTTTCCCAGACCTAACACCGATGGATTACTTTTTATGGGGACATCTGAAATCCACAGTTTACAGGGAACCTGTAGAAAATGAGGAACAACTCTGGCAACGTATTCAAGATGCAATAAACAATCTTAGAGGTGATGAAGAAGTTATGGAAAGGATACATTTTAATATTCTTCGACGTATAAATCTTTGTATGCGTGAAAATGGTGAATATTTTGAACAATTTTTGTAAAATCTCTATTTTGATTATATTGTAAATAAATATTGTTGTGAAACCTATACACTCTAAATTATTAAAACAGAAATTTAGCGAAAACCATGAGAGTAATCGAGTCTTATCAAGAGTACCTTTTTTAAAGTAAATGAGTTGCGTAATCTAAATTTCATACTCAAACTCCTTTTCTTCCATTGGCGTAGAATTTTTAAAGGTGCAATTATTTAAAAAATCAAGTTCTACGCCTATGTATTATTATCGGACAAAATTTTAATACCATTTTTTTTGCCACATAAAACTCTACCAATATACCAAATTTCAGCAAAATCGCATATGCCGTTTTAAATTTATATGGGAAAAACGATTTAAAAATTGTAACTTCAAGGCCCTCTGGAGCCCAAACGAAGCAACTTTGTACTAAGGTAATTTTACTTAAATTGACTTATTTTGCTCTAAGGAATATGTGGTATGTTTTTGTAAAGACCTTTTACAGACACCCTGTATATTATACACTAATTTTTGTACTATAGAAAGTGCTTGAAGAGAAAAACAAACATAGAAGTGAGCACAATTTAAAGAAAATACACTTTATTTTAATGTTACATTTTTATAAAACTATATATTAGGGTGAACCAAAATGACTAACCTATCAAATTTATGGTCACAAAAAAATTCTCCCATTTGGCAAAATTTTTAGCTTAATTTTAAAAGGTGTCGATGGCCATTTAAATAACAAGCAAAAATATTTTGGTCCATCAAAAATGCTATAACTTTTGAATCGTTTGAGATAGAAACTTCATCCGGGCACAGTCTTGTAGGGCATGAAATTCTCTAAAAAAATATTCTGGAGTTGTTTTTTTAAGTTCAAAAATTCATATACTTACGGGCTATGAAAGTTTGAAAAAAAAAAAAACAGAAAAATGCAGTTTTAAAGTTCTATAATTGGAAATTTTTATTCTAAATAAAACTTACACTGAAATAAAGGAAATATAAAAAAATAATAATTATTTTAAACTACATTTGTCAAAGATAAAAGAATATTAACTCATTTATTTCATTTTTAACCATTAATGTTTTTTTAATTGTCAATAAAATTTGTTGCAATTAGCATATTGCTGTCGATGTAATTGTACTACTTACAAAATAAGTTGTTTTTGTTCTTCATTCATTACGTGTTGATTTATTAATGTTTAAAAATAACAAAACCTCACAAAATAGGAAAGCAACTAGACTAACAGTGACCTTCTAATTACAAAAAGTCTTACTTCACGTCTGAACCAAAACCGAAATCATGCAGGGCCGAATTTTAATTCTAAGGATGAGTGCGCTACGTTAATTTCCGTTATTCTGAGACAACAATTAGTCCAGAATTAATGAAGCAAATTTCAAATTTTTTTACACGGTTGAATAGATAATAAAACCCTCTTTCAAATGAGCTATCACTCACCACCCCATGCCATTTGAATTTTTCGAAAGGGTTGCTCCCCTCCAGTAAGGGATGAAATTAAGGGTAAACTATTCATACAAAAATGTACATTGTAGAAATCAAAAATCGACGTGTCTCGGCGATTTTCCTAACAAGACTCCAGTAACGAGTTAGATAGGGGGGTAAGACTTATGGGGCTCACTGTAAAAACTTATAAAAATTATAAAATAAATTTCAGAACAAGAAAGATGTACCCACCATTAGAGAATTTTATAAATTGTAGGGGAAACTAGTTTTCTTCCTATATTGTAACCTGACAAACCGGGTCCTAACTTAGTTTTACAAATATTTATACCCTTGGCCTAAATTTCGTCTAGTCGATACCCACGAAGTGATTTTTGTAGGACCCCAAAATTTCGCTTAGAGTTCAATGTAGCTGTAATGGAGGAACAAAAAAACAAATACAAAAATAGATTAAGAATAGTTTTATTGAAACTTATTTCTTATAGCGGGAACTTGACAATAATGTTTGTTTAGTTTAACATAACACATGTGTGGCCTTTTCCATGTCTCATTTCTAACCGAAGGAATATTAAGCTCCCATAAACCGGTGAAAGTATGATGACAGTACTACAGCATATTTGTTATCCCTTTATAATACACAATAATACACACTGCTAATATAATACCTGCATACGTATTGTCTGATATAGTGAAGTTCAGCGGTATCACGAAGAGTATGGCGCGATATGAATATGGATATAATTATGTAAATACGAAGTTTAACCTCATCTTGCGTAACACCTTTCCACTGATATCTCAATACCGTATTTTACGACTGTGCTCAGTACTGCATATATAACAATAACCTGTACGACAACAGAACACCTGATATAAAGGGGGATGCCCGTTAGGCCCACTTTTGGGGTATCTTTTCTTAAGATCCATCCTAGCCTCTATCAGGCTTTTAGTTCCACAGACGTGAGAAAATGTACCATTTTTAGGCCCTACTATTGAGGTTCTGCACGTACTATGGGTGGCTGAATGCTCTTTTTCGGCGCAAGGCTCTTTTGCTCTAATTACCGACAAATCAATGCTATAAATGACAGCTCCGAAACCACAAGCTGTAGTCCCACCTCAATCTCACCTCATTTTTCTAAAAGGATAACAACTATACCGGAGTTCTATAACCTAGGTGATAAAGTGATGCCCAGATGAGCCTAATATGTCCGTTTACCCAAACATAATACCAAAAATTATATTGTTACCCGCCTCTGTACATATTCAATCTAAAAAAAACCCAAAAAAGTAAATTATCAACGTTTAGAAATAAGACATGACTTTACCCACTTTTGCATCATACAGAATGAAAGAAAATATTATTACTGCAATTTACTTAACAATAGGACTCGACAAATAAATGTAATACAATTTAAACATCTGTCTACCATCTAAATAAACGCAAAAGACGACAATTTATAGCCACAAAAGCAGGTTATTGGTTTCCCAAACCCTAAAATAATAAAGGGCTTTGACACTTGATTCTTATGATCATAAACCAGAAGGGCTTAGTTTATTAGTTGTTGTGGCTGGATTTACAATAATTGATTCTTAAAACCGTAATTCTAATTATTTATTATTGTCCTATGAAATGAAATTCCCTGACAATGAAATGCAAAAAAAAACTACCCACATAACTTAATAATTACTATTTACTAAATTTTACTCAAATAAGAATTGTTCCCCTTTTAAACACATAATTAATTACAAAATGATACCTGTAATAAAACCACGCTGCAATACCTGCTCTCCCCCGGCTGTATACATGAATACTATACAAAGGACACTAGGTAGGAATGTGCGTCGAAAACGCTGATCTCGAAATATGTTCTAGAACGGCGTTTCCGCGATAAAACCCAATAATCGTAACGTCTAAAAGAAGATACAATTATCGCTAAAATCTACGTACGGGGATCCACACAACAAAGAAAAAGATATCGTCGACAAAAGTAGAACGACAATCGCAATACTTTTAGTCGTTTTCCACAAGTTTTATACGATTGGATCAGAGGTACTAAATAACTAGCTATTTCTTTATCCGGCGTCGTCACCATAGGCAACGGTTCACCAAGACAAGTCACGCAAAGAATCCAATAACTCGGAAATACAATCCCACAAAACCCCTAGAAGAGAGAAAAATTAAGCTCTTTTAAAACGTCCGTCTGTTTGGTCACCTGATAGGTAACACATAACTACCTCTCGATATACAAATGTATAACGAAAGAAGTCACCTTAAAGGTAACGGTGTATAGCGCAACAGAAGTCGTTTTATATAGAAAATAATTTATCTGCTCCCTCGATATCTTTTACTGCGTTTTCCAAATCAAACAAAAAAAGCTGTCACCTTATAGTTAAACGGGATAAACCAATCAATATACTTGAAGAGTATATAGAAGGGAGTCACCTTATAGATAACTGAATCTTACACTTTTTTTTGTCAACTGGACGTGAGAAAGGCAGGAAGAATTCTAACCCCGTTCTTACTTTTGGACTCCGTATTTATACTTTAATTTTCCCATTTAGTCAATGCATAAAACAGAGAAAGGTTGAGTAGCGGGCCTACTCAACTTTCACGTAACATAATACCCCGAAAAAGCCCGAACAATATACGGCTCCCTGACCGCCCTCTGAGTTAGAATTTGCCGTCCAACAATTTACACTCGATGAACAAAAGACGTGTCAAATAGAAAGTGATTGATATATCTTTGAACAACGCAACAAACTATTTAAAGAAATAATAAAAAAATATCAGACCCAGGGGCGTCGCGTTTCAATATCCAGCAATACAATACTCTTTATACAAAGATCTTAGAGTGAGAAAAGTTCTTAGCTCGTAAAAAGCGAAAGTGGATTACAATTAGCAAATGTTTTGTCATGCTGGGTTAATAAATTACGTGATCGTAGATTTCTTTGATACTGAAATTTTTACAGACGTTTTCAAGAAGGGATGGAACGTGTTCTGCAATGGGTTTTTTGGTCAGAATCTGAACAAGAGTATCGTATAAATTTTTTACAGCTTTTATCAGTTTCGTTCAGGTTAAAATGTTTTACAGACAAAAAATCATAAATTAATATACTGTACCGAGAAGATAACATTGTGGCTACTATCATTATAATGTGTTAACCGAATGGGAAGTGTACAATATCCCAAGTTGAATACTCTTACTCATAAAATTTGTCGATGGTGTGAACCATTGCCTCTTTATATTTTCCAAATTTAATTATCGAGCTGATAAAGCTTATCGTTATTCAGAATAGTAGACGGAATGGTGACTAGCAGTTTTTCTGTTTTTTTTTTTAAATAACCTCCCGTTCCGGTATCCCGGAAAAACTTATTTTCAAGTATAATAAATTGTAAATGTTAACGATTTATATCTTGGCTGGTATACCCGAACCATAGAAATAATATAGAAGACCAATATAAACATAACATTTAAGCAGAAATTGAAACCTACTGTGCATAAAAACGCGTCTCTGCGCCTGACATCGCAAAATAGTGTGTCTAGAAGCTTGCGCAATATGCATGACTTGTCCCTGTAGTGTTGCCAAATATATTAAACATACCTAACAGAAAAGAATTTTAAATTAATTAATTTTTAAATTATATGATTTAAACAGTTTATATCTACGAAATATCGCCACAAAATAACTTATACACATTTAAATAATCAACTAATAATATTTATGTGTAATTACATTCCCAAAAATATATACAAATACCGTATTAATGTCATTAATACCGTATTTTTAATGTTCAATAAGCGATTCACCTACAAATTCAATATTGACCTGGCAATAGCACTAAAATCCGGTGTTTCAAGGCTATATGACGCTGCCCTTACAGGACCGTTTGTAGTTTATTGTTTATGCCGCGTTTGAGAATCCACATCGGATGCATCTGAGATGTAGTAAGTAGTAAATCTTTGATCACGTGATTCAGTATACGTAAATGTAATGGGACAGATGTGTCCGATGTGGATAAAAAACGCTCGAGATGTGGATGTGGATGTGGATTCTCAAACGCGGCATTAATTACACGATGAAAGTGGCATTTTATTTTTAGTTTTGTGTAGTGTTTAGTCAAATCCTAGGTACAATAAAAGACATTTTTACATTGGCTAATGAAAATGTAATCAATGTATTAGGCAGCTGTTATATTTATTATAAGATTTATGTCTGCAAATCTAAACCTACCTAAGAATTATAATTATGGAAATAGAGAGCTGTATATTTATATATCCCCAGCGACGGGGAGACATTATCGATATCGGTTTTAAGGCATTTTAAAACATAAACCCGATCTCAACAATCTTAGGAACTCTTCTGTCACTCGATATTTTAATCGGTACTTCCTCTTCGCTTTTTGGCTGGCACAACAATTATTTACATTTCTTCATTCCTTACCGCGTTCGAACCAGTAAGGTTTAAAGAAATTTAAAAAAAAAACCTACTTTAAAAATAAAGATGTTAATGATTTTCTTATGGATCCCATCTTCAGATCTTAACTTAATGTATATAAAACTGTTTCCTTTTCTAACAAAAATAATCCTAGAAATCGGGCAACGTGGTAAAGAATTATCGCTCAACATACATAAAAAAATATTTCAACGAATTGAGAATATCCTACCATTTTGAAGTATGTTAAAAAAAAATTGTTAATAAAGTGAAAAGTAGGGCATGAACATATATTATAAAGTATATAAAATGATAGATAAATCCAGTTTAGAAAGTATTATAAATAAACTGTGGAAATATCGAGAATCTCGATTTTGAATCGGAAAAATATTCTACGCAATTTAGTATGAAAGCTGATCAAAATGAAACACATGAACGACAAACTGTTATTGACAACTTTCTTCAAACGTTTTCTATTTTTCCGAAAACTAACTAGATAGTTCGAAAATCATTTCCTTCGTTAAAACGCCTCTTGTTCCGAAAAAGGTACACGCCTGCCAACATTCATCGTTCATTAAAAAAGTGGTAGATACAAAACGCTTCGTATTGTAAGGCCAAAATATATTTAGAAATCGAAATAGTCATATAAACAAAAAAATCATATGAGTGAGATAACTACCAAATTAATGATTTACAAGTTTATTCCTATTATTTATAAAATAGGTTTGCAATGTGCTGGTGTGGAATGTTATCATCGACTAAAAACTTTAAATCTTTGTATTAAATTGATCGAAAACAAACTATAAATTGGTTTAGGCTATATAGAATGTTTCTAGTAAGCAGCAACTAATTTTTATTATGGAACCGAAAGACCCTTTTAAAAAGGTTCAAAATTAAAATAAAATATGTACCAAGTAAATGTAGTAGTATTTTTTAATTTATATTAAAAATGGTAACATGAAAGGTTTTCTGTCTAACGACTCATAGTCTCGGCTGACAAAATGTAAAAAAATATCGAACATAATATTCCTGGGCCCTATTTTGCACTCCCCAGATTAAATTTAGTTGTAGCAAATGATATTATCAAATAAGATGTCAAATCACAAGCAAAATCTCGTGACTACAGTACTAATGATTGCCTGTTTGGAAAAGTATCTTTGTTTGTAAATATTTATATGCATAGTTATATTTAAATGCGCGAGTGTAATGTTAAGTATAAACAAAATCCGCCCATTATGTATATACGTTTAGTTACCGACCCTAGTAGATAGGCAATTTGTTATTGTTTTAAGTTTTACCGTAGGGAGAGAGAAAATCAATATTAGGATAAATGGTCCAGCTCCTTTCTGGTTACGTAGGTACCTAAAAACTATTTTAGTTTTTGGTTAAGTAATTAATTATTGTAACAGTGATTTTCTTGTGATAGTACCTAATTTAGATTGTGGATTAAAGTTTTTGTATATAATTTCGCTGTTTAATAATAAACGTAGTCAAAACCGGAGCACGTGGTTTTTCTGGAAAGTATTTTTAAAATCACAAGCAAAATCTCATGACTACTATACTAATGATTGCCGAAAATTAACTAATTCATATTTTATGCCATATCTTTCTTAATAAGGACTGTCAGAACCATAATTACCTTAACTTGAAATTTTTTTAATCGTTTTTTGTATAGAATCATCTCTAAAAATGTATGATTGAAATATCGTGTGAACTATTTGTTCGATCAATAAAAAACTTGCACCAGTCCTGTTCGCGCCAGCACCGTTATACGCATGAGCTCCGACACACTATTTTCTCCTTATGGTTTCATTTTTGATATATGGAATCGGCTTTCTATACTATTTCTATGACCCGAACGCAGTAGCCAGTAATTCTTTTTAATTGGTTAAAATCTTTAATTTGATACATTTCTGCATTTTAATATAATTTTACGAGTACTACAGAAGTTAGTAAACGAAAAGGTGAAAGCCGTAGTGGTGGTAGGACTCTCAGCCGTGGTATCCGATATTTTTATTGCTATGAGTAGATCAGACATTGATATTCACTCCTAATAAGAACTTACTTTATTTTGGTAGGATAACCCATCCTTTTTTCAGGAATAATTTCTCTGGCGGCAGGGATATTATTCTATAAACTCTCATTGATATCGGATACTACGCCTAAAGAATATAACTTCAGATTAAAATTGTATAGAATTTTCTGCGTTATTAAGTCCATGTTAGAATATTTAACAGGACAATTTTATAGTGACTCATCATATAATTCACTAAACTCTTACAGATATAGCGCAAATAGCTAAACCTGAAATGGCACAATATTTTCGGGTAAAAAGATTTTTTAGAAGTTCTTTAGGTTTAAGATCAGATGTGCTTAAATAAAAAAACACGTGGGACACAAAAATGTTGTGTCGAAACCTTACTATTAAATTAGCAGTGTTACTGGTCTTATATATTGGTTAGTGCATTCAAATTTTATAGCCATAGAGATGTAGAATATTGTCAGAAAAGAACAAGAAATTCAGATAAAGGTAACGAAAAAAATAAAGATATCAGCTAACAATAGAGTTTATCCCATGTTAAACCATTTGTTTTCTTTTATATAAACACAGGTATTTGCATAGCAACAACCTTGTTAGAGTATATAGAAAAAATTAAAGACCTAAGGAGTAATTGTTCATTATAATCTTAAGTTTTCTAGAAAGTGAGTCAATTATGGCAATATAATTTTTTAACTTGTAATCAGTTAAATACAAATAAAATGTTTTATTGTATTTTTTGTTGCAACATGCTTTAAACAGCGACAATATATCTTATTTACGAGACGAGGCAGAAATATAATTATAAAATCAAACGAATTTACCTGAAGTGAAGTTCGATCTTAATTATATATGCTGCCTCGTCGAAGTACATTTTTTAATGTTATTATGTTTTCTAATAATTGCAACTGTATTTTCAGTGTTGTATTCGTATTCAAAGTCTGCGTTGGGTCCAATGAAATATGGTCACCCTATTTTGATGTAATTTGTTTAAAAAATATCTTATATAGACTTTTTGTATTTCAGATTTACAAGAAGAGGAACAAACTGAAGTTGTGGAAACAATCAACTCGGAGTTAATCAGCCAAAGGTATTACTTTATTTAATTAAATGTTCAATAAATATTCTGATTCTGATAATGTTTCAATAACGAAATGGCAGTTTCAGAATCAGAAGTTATTGTAACTTTTATTTATTTAAAACTGTTTATTATTTAATTTATTTACAACTATATTCACTTATTTGCAACTTAACAGTGATTTATATCAAATACTTATTTTCTATATTACATAACTGAAAATCCCTACTGTCTAACACAAAAAAAAAATGACAAACGATTGTCGTAAGCACCACATATATGTCAAAATTTTGTCCTCGACAGCAGATGATTTGAGCAAATTGTATTCGCATACGTAAGGGTATTAGCTATCCATTTATTATAATTAGATCAATGATCTATGAACATTCGCCATCAAAGCCGTTATTATATATTTTATTATAGCATCGATTTATCGAAACCGCCTATTTTGAAATAAATTTCTAACTTATGTTCTGTATTTTTTCCTGTCATGATACTCGATTCACAGTTGGGAATTGATGATTCTTTTAGTTTTACATGACGAACTAGTGAGATATATGTTAGAGAAAATAATGTTTCAATAGTTTGGTGAACGGTTTTTATTAACGAATAACTATTTGAACAAACAATACTAAAATTAAAATAGCAACTCAGGTTAGGTGCAGACCTTGGAGGTAGAAGGTAGGGAGACGCTATAAGCATGTCTTTCAAACATTCAAAACGGTATCACTAGTCGTAATGACAGTCATTCCAATATGGCCGTTCTGCCAGGGCCGGACTATTGGTAATGCAACTCAAACCCTAATTTGCTTTTTTAAGGAATTGTAAGTTATAAATTATCTGTCATTTTTTTTTTAAATTATCAATTATCTTAGGACCGATTCCACCGTTATATTAAACGAAGTTTAAAATGATATTTTTACATTAACAATGTCATTTTAATCTCCGTTTAACACAACGGTGGAATCTGCCCTTGATAGACTATAGTGGTAACTCTATAACGAATATCTTAAAATTTAATGGACGTTAAAAATATAAAAAATATAACGTATGTTAAATATGGAAAACAATTCTATAAATTCATGTTAAATATTAATTTGTCATCATAATTAACATACAGTGAGCACCATAAGTCTTACCCCCCCCCCTATCTAACTCGTTACTGGAGTCTTGTTAGGAAAATCGCCAAAACACGTCGATTTTTGATTTCTACAATGTACATTTTCGTATGAATAGTTTACCCTTAATTTCATCCCTTACTAGAGGGGAGCAACCCTTTTGAAAAATTTAAATGGCATGGGGTGGTGAGTGATAGCTCATTTGAAAGAGGGTTTTATTCTCTATTCAACCGTGTAAAAAATTTGAAATTTGCTTCATTAATTCTCGACTAATTGATGTTTTAGAATAACGGAAATTAACGTAGCGCACTCATCCTTAGAATTAAAATTCGGCCCTGCATGATTTCGGTTTTGGTTCAGACGTGAAATAAGACTTTTTGCCATTAGAAGATCACTGTTAGTCTAGTTGCTTTCCTATTTTGAAAGGTTTTGTTATTTTTAAACAGTAAATCAACACGTAATAAAGCAAATTTTAAAATTTTTTGCACGGTTGAATAGAGAATAAAACCCCCTTTCAAATGAGCTATCACTCACTACCCTATGCCATTTAAATTTTTCGAAAGGGTTGCTACCCTCCAGTAAGGGATGAAATTAAGGATAAACTAATCATGCAAAAATGTACATTGTAAAAATCAAAAATCGACCTGTCTTGGCGATTTTCCTAACAAGACCTCAGTAACGAGTTAGTCACTGTATATTAATTCCTTCTATTCTATAAGCAGAAATATGTTAAAAATTTCATAAATGTGTTAATTTTATGCGTTAAATTTTGGAAATTAACGGGTACTTATTAGTAGGCTTTAAAACTTTATATTAAAAATTATGACTTATATGCAATTTAACCACATTTGTTATTTGAACCGTTAAATTTCCCAAACTCTCTTTAAAAAACACATTTTATTTGCAGCCTGTATAAACTTTTTGTAGTTAGTAATTGATGTCATTAAAAGCCACTTTATGTTATTTTTAGAATGAGGTGTTAATACACTGCGACCTAAAAGATCTATTGTGCCCCCTTCTGTCGCCACTGCACTAAGGAAATGTCTCAATGCCTATAGCGACCCTTCCAATCCTATTTTTTCAAGGAAGTAGGATTTGAAGTGGCTTCAAGTTGGGTAAATCTCCCTTTTCTATTTGATATCCTCCTAGATATAGTGCCCTTGGATTCTGGAGTGCTACACATTCAGTTAGGATGTGAATGGAGGTTTCGTCCTCCTCCTCACAGAATCTGCACTATTATAAGGTTACTGTGGTTAGTCATGGGTTATTTATGAAAAATGTGTGGCCTACCAAATAGTTTATGTAGATTCGGCCGCTACTTTTTTTAATATTTTTGTGAATAAACAGACACAGATACAAAAAAATATGACAAAAGAAGTAACATTCATTCGACAGATCTTAAAATTTAACCATACTTTTATTGTACATTTGAACTACTTTTAACGTGTGTTTATTTTGTTGAAAATTTTACGCATGCGTAAATTTTTATTTTTACAAACACAATTTTTTAAATTAATAACATTTAACGCCTCTTAAAAATAAACTTATTGAATTAGGGTCGACATTGTTAATGTAAAAATGTCATTTTAAACTTCGTTTAACACAACGGTGGAATCGGTCCTAAACGGACTAAATACTGGGAAGTTCGATCAAAGCATAATTCAGCGAAATGTCTTGAACACAGAGCACTGTATCGTGGTACTATATACCTGTTTATTAGTTTATAGTATGTTCTTATCTTATAGTTTTTCTTATCTTATAGTTATAGTATGTTCTAACTCGTATCCATTCAGTTATTTCTTAGATAAAAGAGACCAGAGATATAACATACACCGGTTTTAAACCTGCGCAAATGTTGTCAATTTCTAAAGAAGGGTTAACGGAGTGGGGGAACTGGGCGGCGACACGCGGCGATCCGAACTCTGTGACAGGGACCGGACTTTGTTTATTAGCATCTTAATGAACTATTAGGTTTATTTAAAAGGTGTTTAATCGAATTTTGTATTATGAAATAAAATTAACGTGATTTTTTAATATCAAACAGATGCCACGACATTTTATGTAAAGAGAAGACCTTTTATAGAATATTTCGTTAGCGTTTATTTACTACGGACTTTTCTGCAAGAGATTACAGTAAAATGTTGAAATAGAATATATTGTTAATAGAGCAAAAAATGTTACTCATTGTCTACGAGTATTATAAAAATAGCATGTGCGCAGGCTAATACTGCAAATCTACCCTTATGAGTTGAACATTATATTTTTTCTACGGCTATTACATATTATTAAAAATTAGTCAAAATGAGAAAATGCTGTTTTGTATTGTAACCTCAAAAAAAAGTATATTAAGGCTTCTTTCTTTAAGAATATTAATTATTATGAAGGATGAGTCACATAAAACTCTAGAAATGCATATGTCTGAAACCAGATAACATTTTAAAATTTAAATCTATTAAAAGTCATTTGGTCGCTAGGGATGAGTGATTATCGAAATAAATTATCGATCATTGAAAATAATCGATTATTTTCGATCAATCGATGATTTTCAAACAATATATTTTTTGTCATTTCCTTTAAAATCGACTACTTGATTATCTTTGAAAAATCAAAAATAATCGATTCATTAAAAAGCCAATTAACCGATAAATCAGTGTTTACAAAATATAATATAAACAGAATTATCGTTTATTTTAAATAATCGATTATTTTCAAATAAACCATTTTTTTTCGTCCATGGAAACAGATTATTCGATAATCTTTGAAAAATCGAAAATAATCGATTAATAAAAAATAATCGATTAATTAAAAAGTCGATTAACTGATAAATCGATTTAAAAAAAACAGAATGATCGATTATTTTAAATAATTGATTATTTTCGATCAATCGATTATTATCAATAATCTATTTTTATTGTATTTCCTTTAAAATCGTTAATTCGATTATCTTTGAAATACCGAAAATAATCGATAATTCCAAAATAATCGCCTAATCGAAAATAATCAATTAATTAAGAAGCCGATTCTATAATAAATCGATTATTACCAATAATCTATTTTATTGTATTTCAAAAATAATCGATTAATTAAAAAGTCGATTAACTGTCAAATCGATTTTCAAAAAAACATAATGATCGATTATTTTAAATAATCGATTATTTTCGATCAATCGATTATTATCAATAATCTATTTTTATTGTATTTCCTTTAAAATCGATAATTCGATTATCTTTGAAATACCAAAAATAATCAATAATTCCAAAATAATCGCCTAATCGAAAATAACCAATTAATTAAGAAGCCGATTTTATGATAAATCGATTTTCCAAAAAATAAAACGAATATCTATTATTTTCTAATAATCCTTTTTTCATATTTCCTTTGAAATTGATTATTCGATTATCGAAAACAATTGATTATTAAAAAGCTGATTATCCAATAAATCGATAATTTTAAAAAAATAACAAAAATATCGATTATGTAAAATAACCGATTATATTCAATTGATTATTTTCATATAATATCTTTGAAAAATCGAAAATAATCAAATAATTAAAAAATCGATTAATACATTATCTTAAAAAAAAAAACGAAAATAATTTATTAAAAACAGCGGATAAATCGATTTTCATTAAAAAATATCAGAATTATCGATAAATCGATTATTTTTGTAACTCCTATCGGTCGCTTGCTTTTATCTCCAAAATTTAGAGATTCGGATTTTTTGATCCAGTTATCTTTGAAATCGCATTCGATTGTATAATAAATAAATATTGCTAAATTTTGGATTTTTTTTAGTAAACGAAAATTATGTTCGAGTTGTTTAGGGGTTTGTAATGTAACATTTTATTAACGTGACTAAGGGTCGATTCCACCGTTGTGTTAAACGAAGTTTAAAATGACATTTTTACATTAACACTGTCATTTTAATCTCCGTTTAACACAACGGTGGAATCGGACCTAACTCCTGTAAATTTAGTATTTTTTTTTGCTTATACTAGATTACTTTGTTTTAAGACTGAAAATTCAATGTCACTTTCGATTTGACCGCAAATAAGATGAATCTTGAAATTTTAAGTAGGTCATCCTGTATTTCATCTAATATTCTTATAAAAATACCTTATAAAAATAAAATTTAGCTAGCAACTATGATTCTTTACCTCTTATTTATCTACCAAAAAGGGCTAAAAACTACCTTTAGAAAACATTCTCATAAAACTACTTTTTAAATACAAAATTTCGTTAGCAATAATGCCTATTTACTATTTATTTAAATTAAATGTTCAAAATTTTACCCTTTTGTAAATTTATGTAAGTAATATGAAATCTGATTTCTGATGCTTAATATTTATTGAAACCCCTTAATGCGGATCTGAAGTATTCAGCCCAGAGAATCATGGCGCTTTATGTCAAAACGTTAATAAATATTTACCGCTGAAAACGAATATATTCATAACAGTAGTACTTGTAGTATAAGTACGTACAATTTTTCAAGAAACATCGTGACATTTTGAACTTGAAATTGAATAACTAGAACACTTTAAATTGCTAAAATACCAACAAATAAATCAAAAAACAGCTGTCAATGATGATTAAACTCAGGTGGAGGTGATCGCTGAATGGAAATCGGAGCAATTCGGGTGGCGTCGTGCAACAATGAATTTCAATTAGTGGGTTACTTTGGCTTAAAATAGACAACATGCGCAGTGTGCAATGTTACATCTTCGGTCTCTTTAATCTAAGAGTTATTTACATTTTGTTATTGTTAAAGTTTAATGTTAAATAAAGTCTAAAAGTTCAAGGTTTATTACAATCGTGTAGGTTCCTAATTTTCTCTATTCACAAATTTAATCCATTGTCTCCGCCTTTCTGAATTTTTAGGAAATCTATAAAAAAAATCCGATTAAATAAAATCAAACAAAATTCAAAAAAAAAAAAAAAAACTGATAAAAAAGTACAATAATGGTTAATATTTCAATTTCCCAGATACCGCCCTGCACATTGTTTACTGTGTTGTATACTTGTGGAAAGTTATTCCCGATAATTTCTTCTTATTAACATCAGTTCTGTTCATAGATAAATTAATATTAAAAGATAAACCGTTTAAATGCACGGCACTGGTAACAAGTGGTAGTTCCCAGCCATACTACTTGGAGCCACCGTCGCACGCTACACATTTGGCTGATTAACTTAACAGTTAAAGCAACATAAAAGAAGAAAATTAAAAAGAAGAATGTCAAGCCTAAACGCGGCCACGGTGTACTATAAGGTGTATCAACTCCTATTTAAAAACAAATGAAAACGGCGATAAAACCGATCGTACTTCCTAGCTAAAATCCGCTAGGTTCGCTAGTATCTATCCGGCGAGAAAGTAAATAAAAGATGAAGGTGGTAGGAGCTGCAATTTGAAAAGTGTTGACAGATAAATATTTTTTAAAATCTAAAAATATATAAATCATGGTGGATCGTTGAGCTGTTTTTAATTGTGATTATGGGAGAGAGTCTTCAACATATTGATAGCAGTTTTATAATGCCAAAAAACAGTTATACAGAATATGGTGCAATTATTTAGGTGGTATGGAAATAAACATTAAACCCAAAAGTTCCATTTGTGAAAAACATTTTAATGTAAATTATGTTATCCGTGAAAAAGTGCTAAGAAATCTACTAGGAAACGTTATTTTTCAAGTAAATATGTTTAATGTCTACCTTTTAAATGATTGTAGGTTATGTAAATAGGTTATTCAACTTTGTCTTTTCTGTAATAAAAATAATTATTAGTATAAAGTTTTACTATATAAATATTTCGTATTATTTATCCTGTCCCCTTGGTACTAATAATGTTATGACTTGGACCCTATTATAATGTGTTCATGGTATAAATTTCATGTACACAAGGTACCTATTTCTTTTGATATTTTTCTGACCCTGTGAATAAATAAAATCTTTGGCTTATTCCTTTTAGCCTGATTATAATGCTAGAAAGTTGTATCTGGTTATAAGAATCAAATAGATACTATGATAAATTTATTTTACTTGTAGCCTTTTTATTTTCAAGTGTTTAAATATACATTTGTTTAATAATAATCATCCCCGAATGTGTTTTGTTCCAGTTCTTTAAATGTATTTACTAGGTTTTTATAGAAGTACTGATTTTAAATTAATACAAATTTGAGTTGTAAGAAATATTTAAGATTTTTCAATTCTGTATTTTTATAGGAGTTAATCCCTTTAAGTAAATAAATGTAGTTTGGGGTCGTAGATGTTGGTATTTGTGTATTGAATAATTTGTACATACACTGGTTAATAATTTAAACAATGTTTTTTCTGATGTACCTAATAATTATTTAAAGTTATCTTGTAGTTGAGGAGTCTAGAAATCCGCATATTCACACCATTCCGCACTGAATGAAGTCTAGAATTTGACACAAATTTGAAGTTAAAAATAACGATCCTATTACTTGAAAATCTACAATTTTTTTATTTTTAATCGATGAAAAAATTGGTAAATACATGATAAAAAGTAAAAGTTATTTCAATATGCTTATTCCCTGGTTCCAAATAATTAAATATAACCTTGCAACTATATGTTACGATTCCAACTATCAGAACTAGCCGGAACAAGAATGGTGCATTTCCAGACCCTTCAATTATAAGATTACCATTATTTAATGTGCAGTGCAAATATAAAAAAAAACTACCTAAAAAATGCTGTTCCTGCTTTTATTACTTATGATGGGACTACTTCTCAAAGGAGACGAGAATGTGGAAAGTATTGCTGATACAGTTATCGAAGTTATCCACTGGAGGTGAAGTGTTAATCTTTTAGGAATATAGCAAATATTTTTTTATACCTAACAACTTAATATTTATTTATTGATAAGTTATAGATACTATGTATTTGAAATTCAGAGTAATCATTATGACAGCAGCATTCTTATTGTATTTGGATTCTAACACAAATAAAACATCTCATTAAATTTTTGTTAAAATTATTAATTTATTAATTTTACACTAGAAAGAAAATTAACAATACACACAAAATTATTTAAAATTAGAAATAAATACAATTTACACATTTCCCATTATTACACTTTTATTTTCTTAATTTATTCATTTCTTATATTAACAATTTCAATTAATAATATAGTTCATTATTTAATTGGAACTAATTTTATAATTTTACTAATTATTTTTTTATATTTATTTGTGGAAAATGAAATATTAAATAAAAGCATAGGAATTGTTCTATTGGATAATAGCAGTAATGAAAAAATAAGTAGGAAAATTTCAAATGTATAGTTTCCAGATTTATTATGAGTTTTTTATATTAATGTACTCAATAAGTAGGTTTATTATGTTCGGTTGTACACGTCACAGCAGCAGACAGTAACAAACCTGGCAACACTTCTGATTTCAGAAAAACATTACAACAATTTGTTTTACATTATATATTTCAATAATATAATATAATAATCATTTATATTTAATTAATGACAAGGTTTACTTTTTAAATAAAACTATATGAGCCCTGTCCCGTTTCAATTAGCACACTTCTCATATTTATAGTGACTGTCACTACAAGAACAAATCATACATAAATCAGATAAATTACTTTTATTTTTTTAACCCTTTCACTTCCACTTTCATTAAAAAAATACCATTGTAGTAGATTGTATGTTTTCTTTGTTTATTTTAAGTAAATTAAAATATTTTCATAGTATTTTTTATTACTCCAAGACATAACATCCCTGTTCAGGGACATTACAAAAACAAAAATTTACTATGAAAATAATTTTTTTATAATATTAATCCTTAAAAGTAATGCAAATAAAGTAAATAAACCAAAAAGAAAAAAATTCTACCAAAATTAACAGATTTATACTTCAGGGTTAATTAAGAGTGTCCCTCTGGAGGGACAAATACACTGAAAGGGTTAAATATTTACAAATTTTCATGAGTGTTTCATCACCTTTAACTTTGATAACGGCAATAATTCATTAAAACATTGTATTTACAAGTTCTTGAAAATCTTGTGCAGGGAACCTACTCCATATTTTTAGATTACCCATTTGAATTAATTCTGGCAGTGATCTTGTGGGTGCTGCACGCCTCTGCTTAAAAATTATCACCCCATATACAAAAAAGCATCTTTATTAAATGAACAAGAAACTAAAAAAATAAGCATTATTAAAAACTACAAAAAGTGCATCATTTGAAAATCCATATTCAAGCTCCAGATTTGTAAAATTAAAAAAATTCCAAATACACATTTAACTTGTTTGATTATTTATTGAATAAAAGGTCTGTTCCAACGATCAGAAACAAACCACTGGGTAGTACACAATTTTGCAGTCTCAATAAACTACTGTGCAGAATCCTGATGTCAGTAACTCATTTCTGAGCATTGTTGGAACAAACCTAAAGTAAATCGAAACCACTTAAAAACAAGCACAACATTTATACTCGAGCAAATTTTTAATTCCTATCAAAATTTTTAATTACTGAATATTTTGTTCTAGTTATATTAAAATTTAAAAGTAATTATATTTTTTATTTTCCCTATATACCTACATACTATCTCTAACATTTTACAAATTTGATGCCTAATTAAAGATTTCATCTAGCATTGCAGAACATAAAACGTTTTTCACATTTGTATAAATCTTCTACATCTATCATATTAGGATAACAAGATTGTATCTAGACAGCTAGTTATTTTTTGGAGTTGAAGTTTGTATAGCCATTAACTTGTTTGATTTTCATTGTGTTTCTAACTCTAATTTAAGAGAAAATCTTAAGTGATAAAAAATGCAGAAAGAACTAAGCGACCTACATTTTTTAGAATATTTGATAAAGCATAGTAGTAACTGCCAGTTAAAACTGTGTTTCTAGTATTTAGTTTAGGTAACAGAGACAAGGGTTGGAACAGAAAATACATACTTTTGTTAATTCAGAATTTTTAAATGTTGTTTTATATTATACATCTTTCTAGGTATCCTCTATAATTTTTTTTTATAATTTTCAATCAAAACTGTTTAAAAACAAAAAGTTTAATAAAAAAATACCCATTATATTTAATACGGTTTATGCTCTAAAACTCACTGTTCTTTTAATGGCAGATTTTTTAACCTCTGAGTAAAGTTACGCATAAGTATAATCTATAGCCTAATCAGCAAGTAGTTACTTTCAACTTTATTCAGAGGTAAAAACCTGGCCTTTAATCTTAATATAATTGTGGAGGATGGAGACTACATTTGCTAGGGATTAGGGAATAACAAAGATCTAACTACTATAATGACACTTGCTAAAAACTGTATAAGTTCTATGTACATGCAGATAGAACCATGTGAATAACTTTAGTGCTTCGATAACACAACATTGATAATTAACAGATGAACATATTGGTCACAAAAACAAATTAATTAATATATTCTACCAATCTCATTTTTTCCAAAAAGTACAGTTACAACCTTGTTATTCTTTGAGATGTATTTATTACTGATACTTATTAATAAAAATAATAATAATAATTGATATAGGTACTTACTGATCTTTGGAAACATATATACTCCAGTCCAGTGAGACTTCATTATTCTGGTATAATGCTATTTCACAGAAATGTTTGTAATTCCAATCACTATGTATGGATTTGATTATAGTAGGTATAAAACTAAATGTTTATTGAATATCTTTAATCTGGGCAATGAAAACCACAAAACTCACTTTAAAAATAATAAGCTTCAATCTGAGTACCATAGTTAAGGTCCACTTCTTCATTTTATAATCTGTAACCCACTGTATTGCTGTTTTTGCCAAAACAAAGGTAATATTTGAACACAAAACAAAATCAGCTGTTTTTTATAAACACCCCCATTTCACTTATTTAGTAGCAAGTCTCTGGCAGCAACTTGTAACTTAATTGGAGCATATTTATTAAATCTTGAACACTTTTTTTGATCCTATAAACGCACACATCAGTGAAGCTTGTTTAAAAAAAAAACTTATAAGCAACCATCAATAACAATAAACTTATTTGTTGACCATTAATTTTTTCATCTGTACTTCTTCTGATAGTTTTGTTATTTTTCATTTCATATAAACTCGAATTTTCACCATCACCAACTATTTTTATGATTGCACTTTTTCTGACAGATAA
Source organism: Psylliodes chrysocephalus (assembly GCA_927349885.1). Classification (NCBI taxonomy): domain Eukaryota; kingdom Metazoa; phylum Arthropoda; class Insecta; order Coleoptera; family Chrysomelidae; genus Psylliodes; species Psylliodes chrysocephalus. Next base: position 20,877,894 of record OV651830.1, read on the forward strand.
AAAGTTTGCCGCAATTTTCCGCCGTAACGACACTAGCGAACCTAGCGGATTTTTGCCCTAAGTACGACCGGTTTTTCAGGGAGTTGAAACACCTTTATAGTGCGCCGTGAACGCGGCTCATTCAAATGTCGTTTATTATTTATTTACATTTTTTGGCATTCATTACTTTAAAAAAACTAATATTTACATTAAAATACTGTATTTAACATAAATATTAGTTTTTTAAGTAATAAAACTCCAAAAAATATAAATGAAAATATTTGAAACAATAGGTATATACGTATAGTTTAATCATTTAATAAAAGTAAGGTGCATTTAAACATTTATTACATACAGAACATGTACAAATAACAACTGTAAGTGGAATTAATAGTATTCTCCTCTCGTTCTTGGAAAACTGGACCAAATTTTGATGCAGGTGTCAGGGGTTTCCTATAAAAACAAAAAAGTGTACATACTTACATCTTATTAAACAATTTTTCTTATCAAAATGTTGCCCTTTCTTATAAAAAAAATATTTTTAATTTGTCTAAAATTAGTTTATAGAAAAAACTTTCAGTTTTTCTCATAGTGCAATGGTCGATTTGAATTATATTTTAACTAATCTGTTCTAGTTGATCTAACAAATTTGAGTATGAAAATTACTTTTCATTTTTAACAGAGGGTTGTTCAAATTGTTTATCACTAATACTAAGTTTACGTTTGCAAATAATTTCTTGTTTTTCGTTGCAGATTAGCAAATCTATCTATCTTATGCTACTGTGTATGTTCAGCCTCAACATTTTCTAAAATCTGACTGTTTGGGTTGAGTATTGAGTATAGTTGAACTGGATGTAGGTACTATTAGCTAATAAAATTGGTACAGAATTTGCAATTAGTCGTTTATGTTTTGAAGCAATTTTACTAAAAGAATCTGGCCAAAAATGGTCTTCAAAAAGATAGCGAATTTTATTATCTAAAGATAAAGTAAATTCTTAAAACAGTTTTCACGAATTTTAATATCGGAAGGATAATGAAAAAAGGTTTTATTTGAATAACCAGCCTGCTGAATATTAGAATAATACTTATTTAAATTAAGGGGCTGAAAAAGATTACTTAATTTTACCAGGGCCAGACATGTTTTGTTACAAATAGGTATATTAAAAAAGAATTGAAAATCGATCCAAAATGAAATTATACTTCGTTAAGGCTATAAGAAAACAATGATAAACAAAGTCCTTAAACAAATCTAACACCTTATTAAATTATATTGTTAATACTTACTAATTTCATCAAATCAGCACTTATCAATCTTCTTAACCTAATAATAACTTACCTATCGAAGGATAATTATATCCACAACAACATAATAACTTTTATTTTATGACGGTTTTTGTGCATTTTTCGACTATTTCGTCTTCCGCCATTCCGTTCTTTATTTTTAACGAGGTTATCAACACAGTTGCCAAACCTCTCTTTAAAATATCTCAGCAATAGTATGGCCATTGTATGGATGGTATCGAGCACGACAAAAACAAAATAAGGTGCAGCTTATGCGTTTGAATTAACTCTAATCTCATGAAAGTTTATGGAAACTGACAACATCGCTGTCATCTTATTTGCGACGGTGGCTCCAAGTAGTATGGCTGGGAACTACCACTTGTTACCAGTGCCGTGCATTTAAACGGTTTATCTTTTAATATTAATTTATCTATGGTTCTGTTGCTACAACTTCGTTGAGCACAAGAGACCATTGTTTAACTTTTTATTTGTGTAATATTTTAGTTAGCAAACGACATAAAAATAAAATAAACGTCGATTTAAATCAAAATTACCTGTTTGATGGATTTGTCAATCTAATATGGTGGAAGTGAACCCGTGTTAGACCACGTGACATCGTCTCCCTACCTTCTACCTCCATGGTGCGGACATTCGTTGGTTAATTTACCGGAAATACTTACATTGACATTGTCATTGACAAACGACAATACAGGTAGTCATCTTTATAAAACAAAAGTAACTGATTTAGACAGGGTTGCCAACTATAATAGATACGGGTATTTTAATATGTACAGGGTGTTTTATAATATATGCGCAAGACTTCAGGACGTGATAGCTCGTCCAAAAATACGAAAAAACGTTTCTATTAACTTACTCTCTAAAATGCACCATTTTCGAGATACAGGGTGTTGAAATTGAAAAAAAAAAAAAAAAAAATTCTACGCCACTGGAGAAAGTACGGTTTTGAGACGCCCATTTGAACCGCCAATGTTTTCTACACAAAAAAGGTACTCTTGGTCATACGCTCTAAAGTCGACCGTTTTCGAGAAAAATCAAATTTTGTTTCATCAAATAGGTTTGACCATGTATTTCAACATTAAAATTTGATTTTTCTTGAAAACGGTCGACTTTAGAGCTTATGACCAAGAGTACCTTTTTTGTGTAGAAAACATTGGCAGTTCAAATGGGCGTCTCAAAACCGTACTTTTTCCAGTGGCGTAGAATTTTTTTTTTTCAATTTCAACACCCTGTATCTCGAAAATGGTGCATTTTAGAGGGTAAGTTAATAGAAACGTTTTTTCATATTTTTGGACGAGCTATCACGTCCTGAAGTCATGCGCATATATTATGAAACACCCTGTATAGTCCTATAATTACGTGATAAAAAATTAAAGTATGATAAGGACCGATTCCACCATTTTAAACTTAGTTTAACACAACGGTGGAATCGATCCTTTGTGTTATAGAGAAAGATGATCATAATCATAATAATCTAATCCTCTGTATTTAAGTTATTAATAGATTGCTGAATAATAATTGTGAATCAATGAATCTGATATCTAAAAAAGAAGTATCCCATTAGTTTAGATTTCGATTATTTCTTTATTATAAAGGGTGTAATAAAAAGGAAGCTCATAAATTAAAACAGATATTTTGGAGTCAAAACAATAGTTTATATCTAATTATACAAACTTAAACACCCTATAACTTTTTGTACGTAGGTAAGTAAGGTTTGACCAAAGAATATGTGGTATAATTTTTGTCCAATTAGTTTGATATACCCTATATATCAGTGGTCGCCAACCTGTCGATCGCGAGCTACCGGTAGCTCGCGGAGGCAATTCTGGTAGCCCTCACAACGATTTTAATTTAAAAAATACAAACTGCAAAAATCAGAGAAGCTTCCGAAAATTCCACAAAAAAATCTAATTGTCATAATATTAAACATAAATAGCGGCAACGTTGCGGTGAGCGATCTGCCGCTGGCGCCATAAAGCTAGAATCGGCTAGAACCGACCAGCCGGACCAGCGCGTTAGTGTTCGAGAACGATCAGGATTGATTTGAACGGGAGAAATACGCACGACGCGGCGACATTGCGCTTAGTTTAAAATTGAACGCGTAACCAACGTCCAGCGGTTGGGTTAGTAGAGAACAACAAAAAATAATATTATGGCAAGCAGTTGTAAGAAGGTAAAGAAATACCACTTTCATTCGGAATGGGAAGAACAATACTTTTTTACAGAAGTTAAAGATAAAAATGTGTGTTTGTTATGTAATACTTCGGTCTCCGTTGCTAAAAAAAGAAATATTGAGAGACATCATAAAACTGTACATTCTAATTTTGAAAAATCATTCCCACTACATTCTGCCGCCAGAAAGGAGAAACTGAAACAGTTAAAAAGCAGTAAATTGGACAACAATCAATATTTTTAAGAACAGTCGACAAAAATAAAGCTGCAACTGAAGCATCGTACCGTGTGTTCCAGATAATTGCACAAAAAAAGAAACCTTATGAAGACGTGGAAATGATAAAACAGGCGTTTTTAGAAGCTGCTGATTCGTTATTTGCCAACTTTAGAAATAAAGACGAGATAGTTTCAGCTATAAAATCTATGCAACTCTCTGCTAATACAGTGATGAGACGTGTAGAAGTAATGAGCAATGATATTTTTTTACAGTTAAGAACTGACTTACATAACTTTGTTTATTTTTCACTTCAACTGGATGAACCAACAGATGTCGTTGACTCTGCCCAGATGGCTGTATTCGTCAGGATGGTTTTTAGTGATTTTACGATTAAAGAAGATCTTTTGAAGTTTATTCCACTGAAAGGACACACTATTGGACATAAGTTGTTTTCTCATTTAAAAAATATTATTTCTTCCGAGAAAATTCCAATATTGAAAATGGTAGGCTTGACAACCGATGGCGCTCCAGCTATGGTGGGTTGTGATAAGGGTCTGGTGGCGTTATGTCGTAAAGATGAAACTTTTCCGCAATTTCTCTGTTACCACTGCATTATCCATCAGCAAGCATTATGTGGAAATTTCCTGAAACTAAACTACGTTATGAAACTGGTGGTAAAAATTGTGAACAAGATTAGAGCTCAAGCGTTACAAAGAAGATTATTCAAAACCTTGGCCGATGAAGTTGACTGTCAATACGGGGACCTACTCCTTCACTCTAAAGTCCGATGGTTAAGTAGAGGACGGGTGCTGAAACGTTTTAATGATGTCCTATCTGGCATAGTTCAATTTTTCAAACAACGCGATGAACCGACTCCGGAACTAGAAAATTCAATCTGGCTTAGAGATTTTGGTTTTCTCGTGGACATTACAGAGAAATTAAACGAACTTAATTTGCAGCTTCAGGGGAGAGACAAAGAACTAGCGGAAATGATTTCTGATATAAAAGAATTTATCAAAAAACTGGAGTTTTGGGAACAAAACCTAATTAACAGCGATGCCAAGCATTTTCCTATTCTTTCAGAAAAAATATCTCAAAATCCATTAGAACCCTATGACAGCTAATATGTAGAAATAGTTTCTACCCTGAAGAATAACTTCAAAAATCGTTTTAAGGATTTCAACGAAATGGCTTTAGTAGCGCAGTTTGTTGTATTACCCTTTATGGAAATTGATATCCAACAGTTTGCAACTTGTGTTATGCAGAACTTTGGCGAAGACATCGCTGCAACAGAAATGGAAGTAATTGAGTTTCAAAATGATTTAGCCTTAAAATCGTTAGTCTCAAGTACTAAATGTATCTGGCCTATTGTAAGTAAAGACAAATATTCAGTTCTATGCCGTGTTGCCTTGAAAGTGAAAGCATTATTCAGTTCAACCTATTTGTGTGAATCTTCTTTTTCCAATATGAAGTTTATTAAGAACAAATATCGCAATCGACTTACAGATGAACATTTGGATAATTGTATTCGAATGGCTGTATTAAATTATACTGCAAACATTAAAAAAATTATCGATGATTCTGAGTGTCAGCCTTCTCATTGAACGTGCTTTTTTATTTTTCAATGTTTATGTTCATGATATTGCGTTACTTTTTTGTTGTTATTATTAACTATTTTTAAATATTACGTGACATGCCGTTGTGGCTGGATAAAAGTCTGTGTTTGTTTTTCAAACACCTTCGTTTGGTAGGTAGGAATGTAGCTATGAACAAGTACGTACTAGTAATATTAGTTATTTTGTTATTAGTTTATTATTAGTACCTATGTATTATGTATTACCAGTTAAATAGTAAAATAAATACATATAATGATAAATTAACTATGGATTATTTCATTTACGTTGCGTTACGTGGCTTCCGTGTGGGTAGCTCGCTGTTTATTCCAAAATTAACAAAGTAGCTCAACACATTGAGAGGTTGGCGACCACTGCTATATATTTTCATGACAAATTGCTTAACAGATTCCGAGTTATTGGAAAAATCGATTATAAATTTTAAATTTCTAAAGACTATAACTTTTTTATAATATACCTTTTGTATATTTGTAAGTTACATATAACCTACATATTTTTATCTGGTACAATTTATGACCTATAATTTTGTTGCACACTGTATATTAATAATAATTAATCATACATATATCCTGCAATACAAGTAGTAATTAGTTCTATAGAAATTATCACCACTCTGGAATCTACTGAATTACCTGTGTCACAATTAAAGCAATGTATCCTGAACACAGGATTTGAATGAACATTATCGAAAACTACTCCCATTATATTTTCTAATGAGCTGTTACTAATTACTGAAAATCATCTATAAAATTCGTAGGAACTGTTTAATTCAAGTATGCAATATGCTTTGATTAGTTATTTGATTTTTTTAAATATTCACATTTCTGATTTTTTATTAAAATTCTACAATTTAAATACATTATTCTTGATTTCAGACATTCAAACGTTGACTTGGAAACGTCCGAAGTTAGCATAACCACCAGCAGAACGGATTATTCTGGAGTTTTTCCTAAAAGGTAACAATTTTAAACAATTTTAATAATTAACATACCCAAAATAATCCAACAATGAATCAAGTAAATAGTGTCAATAACAAATACGATATTCAGTCCATGAAATTGTTTAAGACAACTAGTAATATTAAGTGTATTAAAATTTTGAAAAGTTATAGTGAAAATAAGTGTAAAACAGAATAAAATGAAATGGTAATAATAGTAATATTTATTTAAATTATATTTTGTAACAAAATTACAAATTATTTAAACACTATTTGGTTACTGTAATATCAAAAATTCCTACTTATTTTGTATTTAATTCGCACATACGTGGCAAAGGCATCGACAACTATAGCTCCGTTTTCTTTAATTTGCATTTAATAATTATCAAACCATAGAAGAAAATGCTCTACTATTATTATTAAAAATACAGATGCTTCAATACGTCAAAATTTGTTATTGGAAGGCTGATACTATTGACACAAGAATAAATAATACCCAGAAGGATATCTCCGATCACGTGATCTTCGAAGGCTCGTTACCTTCAAGCACACCTACACCGATATTCTACACCGAAACTTTCAGTGCAGTAGCGCCGGCACGGACGGTGGTATCAAAATCGTGAATCTATAATTATTATTAACACAAAAATTCTGGCAAGCCAAGAAATTTCATTTTTCATTTCATTTCAAAACGTTTATTAAAATATTTACAACTATATACAATTACAAAACAAGCTCAATAATTGCAAAGAAAAATAAAATATAATATAATACAATAAAACATAATATTCATCCTTGCGTGAATCCTGTGATCGGATTGGCTGATCTTCTGCCCAATTGCAGCTTGCGTTGTTTCTCTGTTCTCTATGCATTGCTTACTCCTTATCAAGTTGATATTATTAAGCAATTTTGAGTAGTTAAGCTGTACGCAGTGATTGATCTGTCTAGGTGTTATGTATGTTTTTAATTTTGTCGGGTTTTCCCTGAAAAAGCTGTGAAAAAACAGGGTTTTGAAAGCCAAGAAATTTCATCATTAAAAAGTATTTATTTATATTTACAGTATTTACATTCTATTTTTAACTTAAGATAATTATATTATTATCGTATTTGCTTGTGGGAATCCATCCTGGAAGCTCCAAACACAAACTGGCCCATCAGGATGAGCCATGGCCGATGTCATGACCGAGTAATTACCCTAGTTAAATTATTATGTTTGATATGTTACCTCCTTGTTTTAGTGAACATTATGTAACAGTTGTGGTGAGCTAGCTAGATCTGCAATGGAGTATAGTCTATAGTTTTGTGTGAATTTAATTGTGTCGTTGTCTTCCCTGAAAAACTATTTGCAAAAAAACAGGGTTGTCATTGTATGAGTGTGTGTCACCGTTAGTCTTTCGTGAGTGTAGTCTTTTGTGTGTAAAGCCAAATCACAAGTCTACACGATTAGTTCAACTTCCTACATCGAAATCTTAGCGGGCCTACTTTTTTACTTTCAAAAATCTTTATTACTTTTTATGTACACTATTTACATTACAAATAATATATAAATACATTAAATTATCAATAGGGGTACTTCCGACTGTTTTCTTTGGAAGTGTTCCTGCCTATCTTCCTCCTAGAGGCACCGATGTTCTGGTCTGCATTTATATATCATTTTTATTAGTTGGATTTTGTCTAAGCATCTCCTTATTGAGTACAATATTATATGCCTTTTATGTGGTCTAGCAAGAGCGATAATGGGAAATTGATGAGTTTTTGTTTGATTTTACTTGTGAGTGTCTTCCCTGAAAAACCTTAAAAAAACAGGGTTGTCCTTGTGTGTGTGTTCGTCTCATGTTAGTCTTTGTACGTGAGAAAGCCAAATCTACAGGCTACACAGTGAAATCCCTATTCAATATCGACATTGGAGCGCTAGCCGCAATTTCTGCATTGAATAGTGACGTCACCGTGCAGTCTTCCGTCCGACTAGAGTTGATAGCTAGTCGGCTTCGAGATTTGGCTATTCAATGTAATTCTCGCTGCTGTGGGTCAGTTAGTAGCAGCGCCCTGTCCACGTCCTATCGTCAGCTGAGGGCTGTGTTAGTCTTGTCTGTATATTGTGAGGGCTTTATGCAAACATCCATGTTTCCTGTTTGCACCATCTCCTTCGTGGATTGTTATTATATCCTCCTTGAGGTAGTTAGGTATACATTTTTTGTAGAAGTTGTTTGATAGTCTGAGGATGTGTGCTTTAACAGTTTCCATGGATGTTTGCATGTGCATGTCGTTGATTCTGGCATAGCGATCATACCCCAGAGCTAACCTGAGACACCTGTTCTGCATTCTTTGCAGTTTGATATAGTGACTTTCAGCCATTGAACAGAAGACAGGACCTCCGTATATAAGGATAGAGCGCATTACTTGCTTGTACAAGAGAAGCTTGTTAATGGTGACTCCGCTTCTTCTGTGCAGAAGCGGGTAAAATATTTTAATGGCAGCCTTGGTTTTAGCAACTCTATCGTTTATATGTTGTCTGAATGTTAGTCTCCTATCTAATATTATTCCTAAGTATTTTAATGTGTCTTTGACCTCGATCGTTTGACCTTGACTTAGCGGGCCTCGATTTCGACGCAAGCCGTGACGTCACCGTGCAGTCTTCCGTCCGACCACAGTTAGTAACTATTGGTAGTGATTTGGCTTTTCAGTGGAATGCTCGCTGCTATGAGTTCGTTAGTAGCAACGCTCATTCCACGTCGTGTCGGTATATTGTTAAGTTTTGATGTAAGCACCCATGTTTCCTGGTTACACCATCCCCCTCCTGTATAAGTAATATGTTTTCCTTTAGTGTAGGAGGAAGACAATGTTTATAAAATTTCTCTGCTAATCTTAGTACGTAATCTTTGATTGGCTCCATGGATGCTTGTTCATGAATGTCTGTTATTCTTGCGTAGCGATTGCACCCCAGCGCAAGCCGAAGACATTTGTTTTGCGATATTTGAAGTTTTTCAAAATGAGAATTAGTCATAGAGCAGAAGACTGGACTGCCATATGCTAGGATGGGCCTTAGAACTTGTCTATATAGTAAAAGGCCAAGAAATTTCGCACCGTGCGATGACGTCACCGTGCAGTCTTCCGTCCGACTATAGTTGGTAACTAATCGTCGTAGTGATTTGACCAGTGTTGCCAATGACAGGAGGAGAATTCTCCGCTTTGCGGAGAATTTAAGAAGGTTCGGAAAATTTGGCGGAGAATAAAATTTTTCGGAGAATTTGCCCGGTTGGCGTTGACAGTTGACTTGTGACTGGTGAATTTTTGAGAGTGGAGAATCTCGTGTATTTTCGGCACTTTTCGCGTTGATCAGAGGCGCAGAACAGTGTTTTGTCATGGGTTAAAACTATTTTTTGGTCCTGCACCAATCTTCAAAAGTCTGCTCCACTGACTCCGCATGCGCATTAGTATCTAGATGATCTAGCATAAGAAATAGATTTCCATAGGTTTGTTTCTGCTCCATGCCGGATGGGGAACGAATTATAAACGCTTCTAGTCACTGTCCTGAGCAGAGCGGAGAATCTCAAGTGAATTCGGAGAATTTGGTTATCTGTCAGGGGAGAATCGAGGAGAAGCTTGTCGCAACACTGGATTTGACTATTCAGTGGGGTCGTCGCTGCTATGAAGGATGTACCTCAAATTTTATCCTGTTTACTGTCATATTTGTCCATAATGAGTGCAATTCTGTAGTCGTTCATGCCCCTGCTCACGCCAATTTCCCCGAAAAACACAGAGATCAATGAAATCCATGTTCATCTGAGAAAAAGCACATCCGCAGTCGCATAAACATCCACAGAAGCATTTTATAATGTGTTTTAACGAATGTTACTGATTTTACTGTGTTGTATGTTATGATTTTAGTTCAGAAGTTTGAAGTTAATGTCCACGTCCGTCATGAACGCGTTGTAAGTTTCTATTATCTCTCTTCCCGATGTGCAATTATTGAGTTTGGCGTTCAGTGCTCTGACTGCTCTGGTTAATTCACCTATATTTACCAACCGATTTAGAGTTGCAAATTCATCATTTAGGGCCGCGGAATCGTCCATGGATCCGCCGGGGGTTGTTTGTCTTGGTATTTCAGATTTTATGGGGAGGTTTCTACGTTGCCTTTTTTCTGGTAGTGCTGGAAAATCTTCGGTTTTTTCTTGCACTTGACTCCTTGCCTCCCATTGGTTGATACTGGGCTGGGGGGCTGGTACATATTTGGTACTTGATTTTGGCCTTCTTTCCATTAGTCTTTCTAGTTTTGTGACATAGTTGGTACATTTTGAGTAGTTTGCGGGGTGATCACCCCCACAGTTTGCACACGTAGCTGGTGTGTCCATTGTGTCCATTGTTTTGGTGCACGTTCGGGTGTGGTGATCACCCGCGCATTTAAGACAGCGTGGAGGCCGGCCACAATTGGCCTTGGCATGCCCCCACTGCTGACAGTTGTGACATTGTATAATTAGCTTTGTCGATTTTCGGAGCTCCCACGTCACCCTTGTGTACAGCACTCGTTGTGTATTTTTGTTTAAGTAATCTAGCGTTATTGCCGGGTCAGTAATCACTGAAAAAAGTGGTCTATCTTTGGTTTTCATAGTGTATATAGCTTTGACTTTAATTTCGTGTTCTTCATCAAGATTTTCTTCGATGTCACATATTTTCGCGTCTTTTGCCAACCCTCTGAGTACAAAAGCGTGTGTTTTGTCGTCCCTTGAGGTGTAGGTGTGGTGTGGCATTTTTGCGGCTTTGATAATATTCAATACCCTTGCGTGGTCTTCTTTGTTGTCTACAAAAATTATGGTCGTATAGTTTGTATGCTTGATACTAAACTCTCCCTTTACTAGTGCCTTTAAATCTTTGATTAGATTGTTCTGGTTCGCTGTTTTCCCATCTATTACTATGGGGGGGCATTGTATCTTTATTTTTGTTTACTCTCATCA